>PVKP010008293.1:16981-73346 GCA_004027715.1 Plecturocebus donacophilus | reverse complement strand
ATTGCATTTTAGGTTTTGGGGTACATGTGAAGAACATGCAAGATTGTTGCATAGGTACACACGTGGCAGTGTGATTTGCTGCCTTCCTCCCCGTCACCTATGTCTGGCATTTCTCCCCATGCTATCTCTCCCCAACTCCCCACCCTCTGCTGTCCCTCCCGTATTTCCCCCTGACAGACCCCAGTGTGTGATGCTTCCCTCCCTGTGTCCATGTGTTCTCACTGTTCAACACCCACTTATGAGTGAGAACATGCGGTGTTTGATTTTTTGTTCTTATGCCAGTGTGCTGAGAATGATGATTTCCAGATTCATCCATGTCCCTACAAGGGACACAAACTCATCATTTTTTTATGGCTGCATAGTATTCCATGGTGTATATGTACCACATTTTCCCTGTCCAGTCTATCATCGATGGGCATTTGGGTTGGTTCCAGGTCTTTGCTATTGCAAACAATGCTGCAATGAACATTCATGTGCATGTGTCCTTATAGTAGAATGATTTATAATCCTTTGGAAATATACCCAGTAATGAGATTGCTGGGTTGAATGGAATTTCTATTTCTAGGTCCTTGAGGAATGATCACACTGTCTTCCACAATGGTTGAACTAGTTTACACTCCCACCAACAGTGTAAAAGTGTTTCTATTTCTCCACATCCTCTCCAGCATCTGTTGTCTCCCAATTTTTTAATGATCGCCATTCTAACTGGTGTCAGATGGTATCTCAATATAGTTTTGATTTGCATTTCTCTAATGACCAGTGATGATGAGCATTTTTTCAGATGTTTGTTGGCTTCATGTATGTCTTCTTTTGAAAAGTGTCTGTTCATATACTTTGCCCACTTTTGAATGGGCTTAATTGTTTTTCTCTTGTAAATCTGTTTTAGTTCTTCGTAGACTCTGGACATTAGCCCTTTGTCAGATGGGTAGATTGCAAAAGTTTTTTCCCATTCTGTTGGTTGCCGATTCACTCTAATGACTGTTTACTTTGCTGTGCAGAAGCTGTGGAGTTTGATCAGGTCCCATTTGTCTATTTTGGCTTTTGTTGCCAATGCTTTTGGTGTTTTAGTCATGAAGTCCTTGCCTACACCTATTTCCAGAATGGTTTTGCCTAGGTTTTCTTCTAGGGCTTTCATGGTGCTAGGTCTTATGTTTAAATCTTTAATCCATCTGGAGTTAATTTTAGTGTCAGGTGTCAGGAAGGGGTCCAGTTTCTGCTTTCTGCACATGGCTAGACAGTTTTCCCAACACCATTTATTAAACAGGGACTCCTTTCCCCATTGCTTGTTTTTGTCAGATTTGTCAAAGATCAGATGGTCGTAGATGTGTGGTGTTGCCTCCAAGGATCATTCTTAAAGAAGCAATCTTTTTTTCCAAGAAGTCCTTTAGCTTGTTGCAGAATTTGAATGGGAAAAAACATTTTTATAGTGCCTGGTTGCAGAAATAGTACAGAACTGCTCTAGTGAAAACTATACCTTGCTCAGAAACTTTGAGAAAGGGTCCTCCAGAAAATAAAGATCCACCAGATTATGTTCTTTAATTTCATAGCACCTTATTCTTGTATCTTTCCAAAATCCCATTTTAGTTCTGAGATTGTCTAAGACCCTTATTTCAGACTCATATGTTTCCAAATGAGATAGCTAAGAATTTGGGACTCCTGTTGTTGGTTGTGAAATTAAATCTAATTTTAGAATAATTAGTAAAAAAACATCAGCAAGATAAGTGTATTTTAAGACACAGTCAAATTTTACCATTTTCTGTTCTTAATTTTGAACTCAGGAAAATTAGATGTGATAAGTTGATTCATACTTTTAAAATTATGTAAAGATACTTTTCTCATACAAAAAGTATGCATCTGGTAAAATGCAAAATAGTTGAAGTAGAGGGTGCAAAAGTGAACTAAATGCAAGAAAAAAGTAAATGTCATGAAGATGTTGTTACCACATGGTATATAT
Organism: Plecturocebus donacophilus; assembly: GCA_004027715.1. Lineage (NCBI taxonomy): Eukaryota > Metazoa > Chordata > Mammalia > Primates > Pitheciidae > Plecturocebus > Plecturocebus donacophilus. Next base: position 71,392 of record PVKP010008293.1, on the reverse strand, counting down.
TCTAGGAATTGTTTTTGTATGCTTGGAAATGGATCCTATATGAATAACTCATTATTATAAAAACATTTGGATTGTTGAAAAAATGTTGTTTGTATGAGTTATCCATATTTGCAAAAATTTTAAGATAAATTAACAAGGTTGTTTATAAAAACAGATCAGTTAAATTTAAAACATCCTGAAAGCTCTAGTATAAAATTAGTCACACTTCTTTCCATTGTTAGTATTTTATAAGCATTCTAATTTACACTATTATAATTTCTAATAAACTATGGTGAATATAGATATATATACATATCTATGTATATATATGCAAATTTAATTTTCCTGTTATGTTTTAATTTTCAAAGTCTTACTGTTCATAATTAGTATATATTCACACATACAAAAATCTAAAACAAAAGGATTAGGTTAAGAACAACCTTCTTTAGGAGGCAGAAATGGTTAACTTTTAAAAATCATAAATGATTTTGTGATTGAGTCCAATGAAAGCACTAATCGATTAACAGAAACAAAGGGGAAGAAGGAGAATATAAACCATTAAAATCCCTTTATTTTTCTTTAGAAAAGTTTCTCACACCACCACCACCCTTCCACCACCCCACCCACACACAAAAGAATTTTTTTGATATTATGTTGAAAAATGCATTTCAAGTGAAATTCTTTGAAACAGACAAAACCATGTCTGTTTCCTTCATAGTGTTTATGTCCTGAAGACTCCAGAACTTTAAAATTTGTTTCTAGATCATTTTTGTAATCTTTGAGTCAATTTTCAATTTGAGTTTAGAAAGTGATCAATTTTACTTAGAAGTTAAATTATTCTCTGCAGAAATCATTTGGGAAAAAATATTTCAGTAGGATCATATTTTTAGAGTCCTTCCTCTAACCATATTTTCAATAATTAGCTGACATTTAACACAGAAAGAGAATTTGTTAAGAGATGGTAACAGGACACACAGTTTTCATTTTGTGATTTTCACTATGGATAAAAATACCCATTTCTGAGAAAGTAAGATTTGGAGTTGTACTTTTATTGAGGTTAGAATACAATTGGATGGATAGCATAAACCTTTGAGGATCTGAAATTCCTACTGTAGGTGAATTGTTTAAGTCACAAGGTTCACCCAGATAAGCTATGGCATTGTCTGTGTTTAAAATTCTTGGTCCGTCATTAAACCCCTAGTGTTTTTAGAACCTCCAACATAATTTGTAGGGATTTAGTGAGTATCATCACCTTTTGGGGTCCAAGAGCTGCCCATGTGAATTTGCAGCCAGGCTTTTCCTTTATAGTAACCTGTGTCTAAATAAAATCTTTTCTGTATTTTATAGTACATTTATTTCTATCTTGTAGCCATGAACTCAGTTTATGCAATATAATTAAATTTTATATACTTTTCAGTAACTTCTTAATTTTCTTCTCCCATACAATAAATAATTTCATTAATGTCTCAACCAGTTTAGATACCACACTACATTATTATGCTGGATAAAACATGGCTGCAATGTATATTTTCCTGCTAAACTGAAGTTGAGATCATTTGACATTTTGCTAAGCCAAGTGATCCTTTAAACAATGGCAGGGATGGGCCATTTTGGTGATAAAAGAATAGTATACAAAGCTGAATGGGAAAGAGGCACACCTGAGGCTCACTTGAAGTCTATTAGGGAATCTCGTAAACTGTGAAAGCAGAGCCTTTCTCCTCAGTTAGGAGCAGCTCCTGCCTGTGGTCTTCTAAGAAATTTTTTATTTCTATTTTGTCACATGCTTCCATCTTCTATCACACTTTGCCCTGTACCCTACCCTGTAGACTAATAAAAGCAACTCACCATTATTCACTTTTCCAAGCTTTTGACTTTGTTTCACCATTGTAGGTACTCCATAATCTTACACCTACTTCCTCAACTTACACCTGCCTCCTACTTTCTACTGCCTCTCTTTCACACCACAGTTGTCTTAGATCAGGTTGCTGATTAGCTGACTTAGAGATCGAATTTGAATGCAGAAGGTTTACTTGGAACTTCTCCCTGGAACATGTATAAAGGAAATAAAGAAGCCAGATTGAGCAGACTAAGTGGGACTTTGATGCATTTCCAAGAGAGGTTCCAGCAAATCTCACAAGGTGCTCTGGAGTTGGCATAGCCTTCAGTGTTGTCTTCTTTAAGGCAAGAGGCTGGGTTTTTGTATTCTAGCCCATCCCCTGCATCAATCAGTCATTAGATGGTGTGGGTAGGAGGAAGGAAGGTCATAATCCATAACCTGGGGCAAGCAGCTCTTAGGAGGTTCTTAGGAGGGACTCACCTTCCAGTTATCTTATTTTTTGGATATAATCACTAAGGCCAGATCATACTTGAGGATAAAGTTTCATTTCCTAGAAGGGTTAGTAACTACTTATTTGGAATTCTTCTATAAGAAAGATTTAAATGTCCTATTTTCAGCAAAGGATTACAAAGCATACACAGAAAAAGGAAAGAAGAGTAAGCCCTTACTAAACATTGTTGATAGGTTCTTTTAAACTGCAATTTTAAGTAAAACAAGGTATAACACCATTTTTTCTCATAAATGTTATTACAAAATGATGTTGGATGATACAATGTTATTCAAAGACCTGCTGTACTTTATTTCTCTTAAAGTCTTAGTTTATAAGGACCTATCAATGATGTTTAGCTAGGACTTACTGTATAACCCATTCACAGAAAAAAATAAACAGAAACTGGATATATTTTAAATGTTTTGTGATAAGCATTTTAAAAAAATAAAAATCCTAAGAAGTTTTTTGAAAGACTTGATGGAAGATCATACAAAAACTTTAAAACAACATTCTTTAGAGAAAGATATGGAGAAAGAAAGAAAAATATCCCCCCAAATAGAAATATCAGTGAAGAGCTAGACAATCCAAAAATAAAAGACAAATTTTGGAGCTGAAAAATACAATAACTGAAATAAAATAAAATCACTAGAGGAATTTAAAGATACACTTGAACAGGCGGAAGAAAGAATGGGTGAACTTGAAAATAAGACAACGGAAATTATTAAGTCTGAGGAACAGAAGGAAAAGAGTAAAGAAAAGTAAATAGAGCCTAAGAAACCAGTGGAACACTGTCTAGAAGGTCAACATACACATTGTAAGACTCTCAGAAGTAGAAAAGAAGGAGAGAGAGAAAAGGGCATTGTTTTATGAAATAATGGCTGAAAATTCCCCATATTTGATAAAAGACATGGATATAAAAATTCAAGAAGCTCGGCCGGGTCTGGTGGCTCACACCTGTGATCCTAGCACTGTGGGAGGCTGAGGTGAGTGGATCACCTGAAGTCAGGAGTTTGAGACTAATGGGTCAACATGGCAAACCACCATCTCTCATAAGAAATACAAAAATTAGCTGGGTGCAGTGGCAGGTGCTTGTAATCCTAGCTACTCGGTAGGCTGAGGCAGGAGAATCACTTGAACCTGGGAGGTGGAGGATGCAGTGAACCGAGATTGTGCCATTGCACTGCAGCCTGGGAGACAGAGCAAGACTCTGTCTCCAAATAGTAATAATAATATAATCAAGAAGCTCAATAAACTCCAAATAAAATGAATTAAAAGAGACTCACACTGAGAAATATTACAATCAAACTTTTAAAACACAGTGAAAGAATTTTGAAAGCAACAAGAGGGAGGTGACTAATTACATACAAATATTCTTAATAAAATTACCTGCATATTTTGAATCAGAAACTCTGGAGGCCACAGGCCATGGTCTGTGTATTAGTCCATTCTCACACTTTTCTAAAGAAATGCCTGATACTGGGTAATTTGCAAAGAAAAGAGGTTTAGTTGGCTCACAGTTCCAAAGGCTGTACAGGAAGCATGGCAACCTCTGCATGGCTCATGGGAAGGCCTCAGGAAGTTTTCAATCATGGCAGAAGGCTAAGGGAAAGCAAGGCATCTGACATGGCTAGCACAGGAGGAAGAGAGAGAGGAGGGTGGTGCCACACACTTTTAAACAACCAGGTCTTGTGAGAACTCTGCAGTGAGAACAGTAGTAGGGGAATGGTGCAAAACCATTAGATACCTGCCCCCAAGATTCAATCACCTACCACCAGGTCCCACCTCCAACACTGGGAATTACAATTGAACATGAGATTTGGGTGCAGACACAGATAAAAATCATATTGGTCTGATATATTCAAAGTAGTTTCTGTCATCCAAGAATCCTACATCTGGCAAAGCTTTCTTTCAAAAGTCTGGAAGAAACAAAGACATCCCCAAATAAAGAAAAGCTGAGGTAATTTGTTACCACTCAACTTTCCCTGCAACAATTGTTCAAGGAAGCTATACAAGGTGAAATAAAAGGATGACTAGACCATAACTTAAAACTGTATTAAAAAAGATTTTTTTAAAATTATACCTTAAGTTCTGGGGTACATGTGCAGAATGTTCAGGTTTGTTATGTAGGTATATACGTGCCATGGTGATTTGGTGCACCTGTCATCTACATTAGGGATTTCTCCTAATGGTATGCCTCCCCATTCCCCCACCACCTGCTATTCCTCCCCTAGCCCCCAATCCCCCGACAGGCCCTGGTGTGTGATGTTCCCCTCTCTGTGTCCATGTGTTCTAATTGTTCAACATCCATTTATGAGTGAGAAGATGTGGTGTTTTGTTTTCTGTTCTTGTGTCAGTTTACTGAGAATGATGGTTTCCAGCTTTATCCATGTCCCTGCAAAGGACATGAACTCATTGTTTTTTTATGGATGCATAGTATTCCATGGTGTATATGTGCCACATTTTCCTTATCTAGTCTATCCTTGATGGACATTTGGGTTGGTTCCAAGTCTTTGCTATTGTGAACAGTGCCACAGTAAACATATGTGTGTATGTGTCTTTAAAATAGAATGATTTATAATACTTTGGGTATATACCCAGTAATGGGATGGCTGGGTCAAATGGAATTTCTATTTCTAGATCCTTGAGGAATCACCACACTGTCTTCCACAATGGTTGAACTAATTTACACTCCCACTAACAGTGTAAAAGTGTTCTTATTTCTCCACATCCTCTCCAGCATCTGTTGTCTCCTGATTTTTTAATATTTGCCATTCAAACTGGCATGAGATGGTATCTCAATGTGGTTATGATTTGTATTTCTCTAATGACCAGTGATGATGAGCTTTCTCTCACATCCTTGTTGGTTGCATAAATGTCTTCTTTTGAGAAGTGTCTGTTCATATCCTTCACCCCCTTCTTGATGGGGTTTTTTTTTTCCAGTAAGTTTGTTTAAGTTCTTTGTAGGTTCTGGATATTAGCCCTTTGTCAGATGGGTAGATTGCAATGTTTTTCCCCCCCTTCTGTTGGTTGCTAACTCACTGTAATGATAGTTTCTTTTGCTGTGCACAAGCTCTTTAGTTTAATTAGACCTCATTTGTCTATTTTGGCTTTTGTTGCTATTGCTTTTGGGGTTTCAGTCATAAAGTCCTTGCCCATGCCTATGTCCTGAATGGTATTGCCTAGGTTTTCTGCTAGGGTTTTTATGATGTTAAGTCTTATGTTTAAATCTTTAATCCATCTGGACTTAATTTTTGTATGAGGTATAAGGAAGGGATCCAGTTGCAGCTTTCTGCATATGGCTAGCCAGTTATCCCAAATCCATTTATTAAATAGGGAATACTTTCCCTATTGCTTATCTTAATGAAAGTAAATACATGGGTAATTATAAAAGCTAGTATTAATATAACAATGTTTTGTAACTCTGTTTTGTGATTTCTAAATAATTTAAGAGATTAATACAATTATTAATCTAAAAGTATTATAACTGTGGTTTGTAATTTCAAATTTTGTTTTCTACATTATTTAAAATATAATGCATTTAAAAGAATCATTAGATTATGTTTTGGGAAACATAATATATAAAGACGTAGTTTTTTGACATCAATAACCAAAATGAGGAGGAGGGGACAAAGTTGTAAAGAAATAAATTATTTTATGCTATTGAAGTTAAACTGATGTAGATTAAAATTAGAGTAGTATAACTTTAAGATATTAAGTCTAATCCCAATAGTAACTGCAAAGAAAATCCCTATAGAACACATTGAAAAGAAAGAGAGAATGAAATGTAAATATTTAACTACAAAAACCTCAACCAGCCAGTCATAGTGGCTGATACCTGTTATCCTAGCAATTTGGGAGGCTAAAGAGGGAGGATTGCTTGAGCTCAGGAATTTATGACCAGCGTGGGTAATGGAGTGAGACTCCCATGCTTACAAAAAATTAAACAGTTAGCTGGGCATGGTATAACATACCTGTGGTTTCAGCTACTCTGGAGACTAAGGTGGGAGGATTGCTTGAGCTGAGGAGGTTGAGGTGGCAGTGACCTGTGATCACACCACTGCACTCCAGCCTGAGTGACAGAGAAAGACTTGTCTCTAAAAAAAGGAAAAAAAATCAAGAAAATACAAAAGAAGAAAGTAATGCAGAAAATGAGGGACTAAAAAGACAAATAGCACACAGAAGACTTCCTTATTGGTAATTACTTTAAATGTAAATAGAGTAAACTCTTGTATCATAAAACAGATTGGCAAAATGGATTAAAAAAACATAATTCAGCTCTATGCTATCTACAGGAGACTCACTTCAGATCCAAAAGCAATTAAATTGAAAGAATGAAAAAGTTACTCCATACAAATAGTAACCAAAAGATACCGGGGGTGGGTATACTAATATCAGACATAGTAGACTTTAAATCAGAAAAGGTTATAGAAGACCAAGAAAAACAGTATATATTGATAAATATTCCAACTGGGCATGAAGATAAAGTATAAGGATTCCCTTTTTAATAAGTGATGTTGAGAAAACTGTCTAGCCATGTGCAGAAAGCAGAAACTGGACCCCTTCCTGACAACTTACAATAAAATTAACTCCAGATGGATTAAAGACTTAAATGTAAGACCTAACACTATAAAAATCCTAGAAGAAAACCTAGGCAAAACCATTCAGGACATAGGCATAGAAAAGGACTTCATGACTAAAACACCAAAAGCATTGGCAACAAAAGCCAATTTTGTCAACAAAATAGACAAATGGGATCTAATTAAACTCCAGAGCTTCTGCACAGCAATAGAAACAATCATTAGAGTGAACCAGCAACCAGCAGAATGGGAAAAAATTTTTGCGATCTACCCATCTGACAAAGGGCTAATATCCAGAATCTACAGAGAACTAAAACATATATACGAGAAAACAAACAAACCCATTCAAAAGTGGGCAAAGGATATGAACAGATACTTTTTTAAAGATATTTATGCAGTCAACAAACATATGAAAAAATGCTCATCATCACTGGTCATTAGAGAAATGCAAATCAAAACCACATTGAGATACCATCTCACACCAGTTAGAATGGTGATCATTAAAAATTCTGGAGACAACAGATGCTGGAGAGGATGTGGAGAAATAGGAACACTTTTACACTGTTGGTGGGAGTGTAAATTAGTTCAACCATTGTGGAAGACAGTGTGGCAATTCCTCAAGGACCTAGAAATAGAAATTCCATTTGATCCAGCAATCCCATTACTGGGTATATATACAAAGGATTATAAATCGTTCTACTACAAAGACACATGCACAAGTATGTTCATTTTGACACTGTTTACAATAGCAAGACTTGGAACCAATCCAAATGTCCATCAAGGATAGACTGGACAAGGGAAATGTGGCACATATACACCATGGAATACTATGCAGCTATAAAATATGATAAGTTTGTGTCCTTTGTAGGGACATGGATGAATCTGAAAACCATCATTCTCAGCAAACTGACGCAAGAACAGAAAATCAAATACTGCATGTTCTCACTCATAGGTGGGTGTTGAGCAATTAGAATCCATGGACACAGGGAGGGGAGCATCACATACTGGGGTCTGTTGTGGGAGTTAGGGGAGGGACAGTGGGGGGTTGGGGACGTTGTGGAGGGATAACATGGGGACAAATGCCAGATTTAGGTGATAGGGGGATGGAGGCAGCAAACCACATTGCCGTGTATGTACCTATGCAACAGTCCTGCATGATCTGCACATGTACCCTAAAACCTAAAGTACAGTTTAAAAAAAAGAAAAAAAAGTTTATATACCTACTAAACAGACCATCAAAATTTCAGAAGCAAAAACTGACAGAATTAAAGAACAAAATAGACAATTCAATAATATTTCAACTTAAATAATGTTGAATTAAAGAACAAATACAATAATATTTGAAGACTTTACTATAGCACTCTCAATAATGGAAAGAATAGCCAGACAGAAGATAAATAAGAAGTAGAAGAAAAAACAGTAAACCAATCATATGTAATAGATATACACAGAAGACTCTATCCCCAAACAACAGCATATTCATTCTTCCTAAGGTTACATGGTCCATTTTCCAGGATAGAACATATGTTGAGTTGCAAATTGAGTATCAATAAATTTAAAAAGTTAAATCTCATACAAAGAATGTTCACTGACATTAATGGGATAAAGTTAGTAACAAATAAGATGAATAAATCTGGAAAATGTACAAAACTGTGGAAATTAAATAATACACTCTTAAATGAATCGGAGTAGATATTACAAAGAACATTAGAATATAACTATAGGTAAATAAAAATGAAAACACAATATATCAAAATTATGGAATGCAGCAAAGCAGTCTTGAAGAGGAAATTTATAGCTATAACTGCTTAAAAACAAGAAAAATCTCTAATCAGCAACCTAACTTTACAACTTAAAGAACTAGAAAAGGAATTAACTAAACACAAAGCTCTCAAAGGAAAGAAAGATTACAGTAGAGATCAACAAAATAAAGACTAGATAAACAATAGAGAAAATTAATGAGACCAAGTCAGTTCTTTGAAGATCAGTATAATTGATAAACCTTTAGCTGGATAGACTAAGAAAAAAAGAGAGAATACATAAATTACTGATATCAGCAGTGAAAGTGGGAGTATTACTACTGATTCTACAGAAATAAAAAGGATTATAAATGAGTGCTGTGAAGAAGTGTATACCAAAAAGATTGGATGGCCTAGATAAAATGAACAAATTCATAGAAACACAAAACCTACCAAGACTGAGTAGCACATAAATAGACAATGTGATCAGACATTTAATTAATAAGGGAATTAAATCAATAATAAAAAAAACTCTTGACAAGGAAATGACCTGGACCTGATTACTTCACTTGTAAATTCTATCTTAAAAAAAAAAAAAAAAACTAACACCAATCCCTTTCAAAATTAGAGTGGAAAATATTTTCTAACTCATTCTAGAAGTCTAGTATTTCCCTAATACCAAACCCTGATAGAGACACTACCAGGAAGACAAACTACAGAACAACATTCCTCATGAATATTAATGCAAATTCTTTAACAAAATGTTCACAATTTCATGAGCACATTTAGAAAATACACACCATGACCAAGAAGAGTTTATTACTAGAATGAAAGAAGCTTTACATTTGGTTGGGTTAAGATAATATACCACATTAACAAAAGAAAAAACCCACATGATCATTGCAACTAATGCACCATTTGACAAAATTTACCACCCTTTCATGATGAAAACACTCAAAGAAATGGGACTAGAAGGAAACAACTACAACAAAATAAGAGCCATATATGAAAAACCTGCAGTGAACATCATGTTCAATGGTTAAAGACTTAAAGTATTTTCTTCTCAGAATAGGAACAAAGAAAGAATACTCATTTTTGCTTCTATTCAACATAGTACTAGAAGCCTAGCCAGATAAATTAGTCAAGAAAAAGAAGTAAAATTTATTCAAACTGGAAAGAAAGAAGTAAAATTATCTGTTTACAGATGACTTAATTTTATATGTAAAAACACAAAGATTCCATAGTAGACTATCAGGATGCAAAATCAACACAAAAATTAGTTGCATTTCTATACATTAATGCTGAATAATCTGACAAGGAAATTAGGAAAATTTTCATTTATAACATAAAAAAGAATAAAATAGGAATTATTAATAATTTAGCTAAGTGACATGTAAGTCTTGTACCAAGAAAATTATAAAACATTTCTGAAATAAATAAATGGAAACACATTGAATATTTATGGATTTCAGGATTTAATAATGTTAAGATATCAGTACTACCCAAAGTGATCTCTAAATTCAATGCCATCCTAATGAAAATCCCAATGGTGTTTTGTTGTAGAAATAGAAAAACTAATCTTAAAATTTACTTAGAAACCTAAAGGACCTCAAATAGGCAAAATAATCTTCAAAAGGAATAACAAAGTTGGAAGGCTCACACTTCCTGATTTCAAAACTTTCTACAAAGCTACCATAATCCACACACTATGGTACTGGCATAATGATAAACATATAGATCAGTGGAATATAATAAGCCCAGAAATAAATCCTGGCATATACAGTCAAATGATTTTGACAAGGATGCCAAGAGTATTCAAAGGTGAAAAGTCAGTCTTTTCAACAAGTAGTATGAAAAAACTGGATATCCACATGGAAAAGAATGAAACTGTACCCTTACCAAATACCATATAAAAAATTAACTCAAAATAAAATAAGTACCTAAATTTAAGACCCAAAACAGGGGGGGATCCAAAATGGCCGAATAAGAACAGCTCTGGAGTGCAGTTCCCAGCAAGAACAACACAGAGGGTGAGTGCCCACTGCATTTCCAAACAAGTTTTCACTGCCCACAGACCAGGAGACTCTGGGGCCAAAAAGCGCCATGAGTTTTCAGCATGGTGGTTTCAGCCAGTGTCAGCTTGGCACACAGAAGCTCACACAAATCTGGGTGGTCATTTCAACTGGTGCCTGGAATGCCTGGGAGACAGAGCCACCCATTCAACTGAAACGGAGGGGGCAGAGACAGGGAGCTAGGCAATCTGGCTCAGCAGGTACCACCCCCACAACACAAGCAATCTAAAATGCTCTGGATTGAGAGTGTCCCAGCAAGTGCAGCTGGACCCAGGACGGTCCAGCTCGGTGGAGGGAAGGGTGACCACCACTACCGAGGCAGTTCACACAGCAGCTGGGCAGAGCCTGTGGCAGCTCAACAATGCCTCTGCTGGCAGACTTTGACTAGACTACTTGATGCTGGGCAGAGCATCTATGAAAAAAGGCAGCAGCACAACAGGAACTTATAAATAAAGCTGACCTTCTTCGGATAGAGTACCTGGGAAAAGAGGCGGTTATGAGTTTTGCTGCAGCAGACTTAAAAGTACCTGCCCAGCATCTCTGCATGGAACAGTGGAGCTCCCAGCACAGCACTTGAGCTCCTATAAGGGACAGACTGTCTCTTCAAGCAGATCCCTGATCCTGTATACACAAGGAGACACCTCATAAAGGAGAGCTCAGGCCAACATGTGGCAGGTACCCTTCTGGGACAAAGAAAACAGAAGAAATTGGCAGCAACCCTTACTGTTCTACAGCCACCGTGGGTGATCCCCAGGCAAGCAGGGTCTGGAGTGGACCTCCAACAGTCCTGCAGCAGAGGGGCCTGACTGTTAGAAGGAAAACTAAGAAACAGAAAGAAATAACTTTATCATCAGTATATACAAAAAAATAACTATAAATAAAAAACAAAAAGAGGTAACTTCATCATCAACAGAAAGGACATCCACTCAAAGACCCCATCTGAAAGTCACAACTACAAAGACTACATGTAGATAAAGCCACTTAGATGGGAAGAAACCAGTACAAAAACTATGAAAATACCAAAAACAAGAATGCCTCTCATCCTCCAAAGCATCACAACTCCTCACCAGCTAGGGATCAAAGATGGATGGAGAATGAATCTGATGAACTGGCAGAAACAGGCATCAGAAGGTGGGTAATAACAAACTTTTCAGAGCTGAAAGAACATGTGCTAACCCAATGCAAAGAAACTATGAACCTAGAAAAAAGGTTAGATGAGATGCTAACTAGAATAAACAGCTTAGAGAAGAATATAAAAGACTTGTTGGAATGGAAAAACACAGCACAAGAACTTCACAAAGCATACACAAGTTTCAATAGCCAAATCGATGAAGCAGAAGAAAGGATATCAGATATTGAGGATCAACTCAATGAATTAAAACAAGAAGGCAAGAATAGAGAAAAAGAGTGAAAAGAAATAAAGCCTCCAAGAAATATGGGATTATGTGAAAAGACATAATCTACGTTTGATAGAGAATGTGACAGAGAGAATGAATCCAAGCTGGAAAACATTCTTCAGGATATTATCCTGGAGAACTTCACCAACCTAGCAAGCCAGGCCAATATTCAAGTCAACATAAGAACAGAAAATAAAACACCTCATGTTCTCACTCATAGACCAGTGATGAACAATGAGAACACATGGACACAGGGATGGGAGCATCACACACTGGGGTCTGTTGCTAGGAGCCAAAGGATGGACAGTGGGGGGCTGGGGAGGTCGGGAAGGGATAAGATGGGGAGAAATGCCAGATGTAGGTGATGGTGAGATGGAGGCAGCAAACCACCTTGCCATGTATGTACCTATGCAACAATCCTGCATGATCTGCACATATACCCCAGGACCTAAGGTACAATTTAAAAAAAAAAGGCATAAAGCCATAAAAATTGTAGAGGATAACTTAGGACAAAATCTTTACTACTTTAGATTTGACAATAATTTCTTAGATAAGACATCAAAGCACAGGCAACAAAAGAAAAATGGACAAATTGGACTTAATGAAAATTAAAAATATCTGTGCAACAACAGAGAAAAAACATAGAAAAGAGAATTTAAATACCATGTATCTAAGAGGTTAATATATAGAATATACAGAAATCTTCTAAAACTAAAAAGAGGTTAAACAATGCAATTTAAATATGGACAAAGGTCTTAAATAAGCATTTCTCCAGTGAGAATGGCCAATAAGGACACACAGAGATGCTCAATATCATTAATTACTAGGGAAATGCAAATCAAACCTACAGTGAAATGTCATTTCACACACATTATAATGGCAACTATCAACAATCCAGAACATAACAGGTGTGGATGAGGATGTGGAAAAACCGGAACCCTTATGCACTGTTCATGGGAAATATAAAATGGTCCAACTACTATGGAAACCAGTATGGTGGTTTCTCAAAAAAATTAAAGATAGAATTCATATATCATACAGCAATTCCACTTCTGGTTATATACTAAAAAGAATTAAAAGTGGAATCTCAAATATTTGTATGTCCAAGTTTGTATAATATGTTTGTAGCAGCATTATTCCCAATAGCTAAAATGTGGAAACAACACAAGTGTCCATTGATACCATTAATGTATTGGTAGTTGTCAGGGGAGAAAAGCAGGAATGAGGAGTTATTGTTTGAAGGGTATAGAGTTTCAGTTTTGCAGTATGAGTTGTGAAGATGGTGATGGTTTCACAGTATTATATTTAACTCTACTGAAGTGTACACTTAAATATAGTTAAAATGGTAAAATTTATGTTCTATGTATTTTACTACAAGAAAAAATTAAAAAACACTTTAGCATTAATGTCAAAATCCATTGTAGAATATTTAATGTTTTGAAGTGAAAATAAGCAATTGATTTTTAAGATGTGGAGATCTCGTATAATGCAGGAATAAAAATGCATTCAATTCTGAGACAGGACGTGAATTGTTAAACAGTCAGCTCTTCTTGTTTATCTCTGAGGTTGTACAGGATGTAATTCTGTTTTCTCTGCATTTTGCAATGCTCTTTCTCTGGAGCTTAGCTTTCTGTTTTTCTCTGGAGCTTAGCTTTCTGTTTCTCTGGAGCTTAGCTTTCACATGTAATCAACAAGGAAGAAAGTCAAAAACAAGAAAAGATACCAAAAATAAATTAGTATATTGAAATATGCTAATTTCAAGACTATTCAAAAACATGTTATATATGTACATATGACATTAGTATGTTAAAATCAGCATATTTTAGTATTAAATTTAAATAATAAATTAGTATTAAATTTAAATTTTAAATTAGCATATTTAAATTTAATACTAAAACTTGCTAATTTCAATATAACAATGTCATATATATGTGTATGCACATGCATTTTAATTTTATATACTCATTTAAAGTTTAGTGTTAAAAATAATAATGTAAGTACATTTAAAATAAAAGAGGGAAAATTTTATTAATAATATAAATATATGTTCAATTTGATAGGAATATTTTCTGCTTTTAAATCTTTCAGAAACTTTTTGTTGCAGGAATAATGTGCCAAAACTCTGTTTTACTGCCTGTTTCAAAAATACTCTATATCTCTAAATTAGTGTATAGAAATGCAACTAGTTTAGAGATATAGCAATACAGTTGTTTTGAAACCAATCAGTAGTAAAACACTTAATTCTGGCACATTATTTCTATGTGCTTATGTAGAAATAATGTGCTAGAATTCAGTGTTTTACTATATGCTTATGTCTATGCCTATGTCTACATCTACCTATAAGCTAACCTGTGTGACTCAATTAGTATTTCCCAAAGAAAAAAAATCCCTCTACCTAGCTAAAAAGGAATTTTGTTCTACTATCATTTGGATACAACTAGAAGATAAAGAATTTTTTTTTTCTAGAAAAACTCTGTGTAGCAGTGAACACAGTATCATATATGTGAGTCCCTTGATTCGGAATGTATAGAAACCATAATTAATATCTCAGGACACTCAGGAAGCACCTGATAGATGAAGAAAATAGTTCCTGATTATTTTTCAGGAAAGGGGAAAATAACTTGCATCCATTTATTCCAATGAAAAGGAAGCTAAAAGCACAAGTTTGGAAACCTCTGAGACAAAATAAAATAAATATTAGAGCTATTTAGTTCCCTTCCCCGACAGAGGAAGAGGCAGAGTTAATGGAACAGAGAATGTTAAAATAGAAGTTATCCACCCATAAACATATAGGGAGAAGATTGCTGGGAGAACAAGCAGTGGGTAAAAGAGGAGAGAGGGCAGGCATCAGCATTTTCTGAACTTTATTTTTAATGTAAATTGGCTTCACTGGGGAAATGACAATTTTGTAAAGACTAATAAGGAACATGTTTCTGTGAGATTTAATATCTGCAGAGAAAATAAAGATTAAGAATATAATGATATAAATGTGTAACTCTTAACTTTTATGATTTTTGTTAATGAAGAGTTGACGGTTTTATGCATTTACAGAAAGCATTTAAAAATAAATAGTCCAATTAGTAGTTTCTTTTCCATTGTTTCACTTCTACCTGGACACAATAGCATTTTTGGCCTTGCATTCACATTCCTTCACTCCCACATTTCTGGAATGAATGAGACACATCAGTTCAAGCCCCATTCACTGTAAATCTTTCACCTTTAAAAATAAAATAGGGTATAACTCTCAGTTCCTCATCATAAATCCAAAACTTCATTATTTCTGGCAGTCATGAATGTTAGTTTTAATTGCAGTGCCAAAAGCAATAGTTTCCAGTAATATGGATGAACCCAGTTAAATTTTGCTGTTCCTCTTAGTTATTTTAATTTTTAAAAAATGTCAAAAAAAACTGAAAAGGACCAAATAGCCTTATATTAGTGTCTTTCATATTTACATCATTCGATTTGTAACAAAAATATGATAAAATAGATAATCATATACATGTCATATAGAAACACATTATAAGAGATTTTAAAGAGAACATAATTAAAGTTAAACTTTATGAATATAATTTCTAACCTTTTGGAGCTTTTGTGTATTTTGAGAGAAAGAACATACAAGTTTTAAGTATAACAATGACAGATATAAAATAAGCATATTGAGAACTTATACTAATCAATTTTTTAGATATCTTTAAATTTCAAGTTATTTCATGTTTTCTGTCAACCAGCATTCTTTTGTAAATTAAATATTTATTTTTTTATGTTTAATTTTATTTTATTTTAATTTCCTGGATACATGTGCAGACATGTAGGTTTGCTACACAGGTAAACTTGTACAATGGTGGTTTGCTGCACCTATCAACTCATCACCTAGACATTAAGCCTCACATGCATTAGCTATGTATCCTGCTGCTCTCCCTCCAGCTGCCCTCCTGCCACAAGCCCCTGTGTGTGTTTTTCCCCTCCCTGTGTCCATGTGTTCTCATTGCTCAGCTCCCACTTATGAGTGAGAACATAAATTGTTTGGTTTTATGTTCCTGTGCTAGTTTGCAGAGGATAATAGCATTCAACTCCATCTATGTCCCTGGAAAAGACACGATCTTTTTTCTTTTTATGGATGCATAGTATTTCATTACATATGTACCACATTTTCTTTATCTAGTCTTTCATTGATGGGCATTTGGGTTGATTCCGTGTCTTTACTATTGTGAATAGTGCTGCAATAAACATATGCTTGCATGTAGCTTTATAACAGAATTATTTATATTCCTTTGGGTATATACCCAGTAATGGAATTGCTGGCTCAAATAGTATTTCTGCTTCCAGATCTTTGAGGAATTGATACACTGTCTTCCACAATGAATGAACTAATGTACATTCCCACCAACAGTCTAAGTGTTCCTATTTCTCCATAGCCTCACCAGCATCTGTTGTTTCTTGACTTTTTAATAATCACCATTCTGACTAGCATAAGATGGTATCTCATTGTGGTTTTTATTTGCATTTCTCTAATGATCAGTATTGTTGACCTTTTTAAAATGTGTTTGTTGGCTGCATAAATGTCTTCTTTTGAGAAGCCTCCTTGTCCTTTGCCTATTTTTTTAATGGGATGTTTTTTTTTTTCTTGTAAATTTAAGTTCCTTATAAGGTCTGGATATTAGACCTTTGTCAGATGAATAGTTTGCAAAAGTTTTCTCTCATTCCGTAGGTTATCTGTTCACTCTGATGATAGTTTCTTTTGCTGTGCAGAAACTCTTTAGTTTAATTAAGTCCCATTTACCAATTTTTGCTTTTGTTGCAATTGCTTTTGATGTTTTTGTCATAAAATCTTTTCCCCTGCTGATGTTCTGAAAAAACATAAGTCATATGTTTTTTATGTTTTCTTCTGGGTTTTAATGGTTTTGGATGTTACATTTATAACTTAAATATTTTAATAGCCAGAAATGTCAGTATCAATTAAATACAGTTAAAATAACTCAATAAATATTTAATAAATATTCTCTAGCTAATCCAATGAGGGCTTTATACTCAGGAAAAATTTCAAGTGATGTGGAAGATTTTCATCTTCCACTAATACTGTCTCTTCAATTAGAAGTTTAATTTTTCTGATTATAGAATTGTTTCATTTCATCTGGCAAATTTTTAAATGTTAATACAAGTTATTCTAAGACTTATATTGTTTCAATCAAGAGCTGACCAAAAGTAAGGGTAGAAATGTAATCTGAATAAATTCATAAAAAGTGAGGAGAAAGAGACTGTGGTATCTATCATAACTTGGATGTGGGAGGTTGGTTTGGCTGACAAAACTTATCGGATAGCTTGTCCTTCTTCACTCAGCCCTTTTAGAAGGTTATGTCTTTCTAAACTCTGAGCTACGGTATGATGCTTTTGGTAATTAAAAAAAAAGTCAGACTTAGATCAGGGAATAAAAGTAACTGGTGCACTTTACTACAATGTTAAAAGTAAGAATCAGACCTCTGACTATAATTGGTTATAAGCATAATTTGATTATATTAACATATCTTACATATTTTAGGAGTTTTGGGGTTGATTAATTCTAAATGGAAGCTTTGGGCTGAATTTAGAAGTCAAAATGGTACTTTTCTCAAATGTATTTGTTTTCCATAATTATCCCATTTAACATAAATTTTTTCCAATGCTTACTTCTCATCACTTATTCTACTTCATGACAGGGAGGCTTACAGATATAAACCAAACCAAATAATGGAATTGTAATTGCATTATTATTTTATCTAAATTAATGGTTTGGAACTTGTTATAGAGGCATCTAGTTGCCATCCACATTATACTTTCTCCCCCTTCTTAGCAACGGAATACCAATTTTTAGCAGGTTACATTACTTCCTAGGCTGAAAATACACAGTATTTCTTGCAGGTAGGTGTGCCCTATCACTAGTTTCTGGACAATGAAAACTAAAAGGAACTATTAGAAGGCAAGAAAATCTCACTAAAATTATAAAAATAATAGCAGACACACAAAGTTTAATAATGGAGTTGGAAGATGACAGTAGAACAAGTTTCCTAGAAAGAAAAAAGAAAGAGGAGAAGAGAGAAAATGAAGATAAAAAAACATGGACTTAGCAGATAAGTCCAAGAGGTTCAAAATACATTTAAGGGAAACTTCAGTTCGGAGTCAAAATGGTGAATAAGATATTATTAAGAAGTAATACAAGTCCCACTGCTTCACTTGAGTAACCTAAAAAACAAACAAACAAACAAACAAAGGCATTTCCCAAAAATAAAGAACATAAGTCACAAGTTTAAAAGACCCACTGCATCTCCAGCCCAATGAATGAAAGACCCACAGCAAGCATATTAGCACATTTCTTTTCTTTTCATTTTTCTTTTTCTTTCTTTTCATTTTCTTTTCCTTTCTTCTCTTCCTCCTTCCTCCTCCTCCTCTTCTTCTTCCTCTTTTTTCTTTTTTTGAGACAGAGTACCAATTTGTCACCCAGGCTGGAGTGCAATGGCATGATCTCGGCTCACTGCAACCTCCACCTCCTGGGTTCAAGTGATTCTTCTGCCTCAGCCTCCTGAGTAGCTGGGATCACAGACCTATGCCACCATGCCCATCTAATTTTTGTATTTATAGTACAGACGGGGTTTCATCATGTTGGTCAGGCTACTTTTGAACTCCTGGCCTCAAGGGATCTGACCAGTTTGGCCTCCCAAAGTGCTAGGATTACAGTTATGAGCCATCACACGGGGTTTAGCATGATATTTCTAGCCATCAAGGACAAAGACAAAATCACAGAAGTCTCCAGAGAGGAAAAAGCCTCCTTATACAGGAAGAGCAACACTAGGTTAGACCAGCACTTCTTCAGTGTTAATGTACTTACACCCTACAAATGTGGTTAAAAATGCAGATTCCAAATCAGTAGGTCTGAAGTTGAACCAGAGGTCTTCTTTTTTGACAAGATGACAGATGACGTTGATGCTAGTGGTTTCCTGACTCCACGTCAAGTTACAAATTACTGTCAGATATAAGTAACGCCCTCAAAATTCTAAGAGAAAATGTCTTGAAATCTAGAATTCTATGTCTGGCAAATTTGCTTGTCAAATACGATAGTAGAATAAAGCCATTTTCAAATATGAGGACCTCAAATGCTGTTTCCTATATCCAAAGCTAGCAAAATGAAAGGAGAACCAAGAAGGGGGAAGACATGGACTTTGGGAAAAAGGCATCTAGCAGCGTAAAGTGGTGACTTTGGTCACACATATAGTGAGCAATCTCATGGAAAAATAAAACACTGTGTAAGAGAGTAACAGAGCAATGACTAATTCTAGGAAAATTAATATAAGTTATTATGATATAACACTTGCTCAGGAATGATCTATTTTTGTATTAAATATGAAGAGATATGCTGACAAAAATTAAAATAAGCAAAAATATGTATAAATACATATCTATATTTTTACATATTTATATGTACATAATGTATATATTTTAATATATAATTTTTTCTGTAATTAGAAACAACTACAGAGGAAAAACCTGTAAGAGTTAAAAGTTTTTGTTCCTGGAAAGCAAGAAGATAGAAAGTGAGACCATTTAGGGGTGAAAGACTGCTTAAATGGTTTGCAAAACTCTTGGTATTATTTAATTTTTATACAATAAGCCAATATTACATTGACAAAATGAGAACAAAATATAAAAATAAAACGATGTGTATATATCTAATTTTTGATGCAATCAAATTTTAAATGCCACTGTGAAGCCAAAAAACTCTATATTTGATTTATTAGTGTTGTGGCATTAAAGTGGTTCATTATCTCTGATAAACATCTGACCTGGAATGTGTAAAATTATGTTAATTAATTTACAATAAGATGATGTTGCTAGTAGTAGCAACTTTATATATCTTAGGCAGTGAAACTCATTTTATATATATTGGCATTTTACAGGTGATGCAACAACTGAAGGGATGATTTTTAGTTTACTATTTAAAAAGTTACTAAATTTTATAGTTTGGATGTGAACAGATCTAGAACAAAAAACTAAAACACATATAGAGTTAATCAGTTTGCTGTTACAGGCATGGAAAGTACCAATTTTAATTATTACAAATAGAGAAAGGTTATTTTTGATGCAGCTTTTTTTCTGATTTTGAAACATCCTGTTTTAAATACTATTCAACAATTTTACAATTCATGAAAAGCGTTTTCTTTATTCCATAAAACGACATTCTCATAGTATAATAAATTTTTAAATAAAATGTGCTATTTATAGATTATAAAACTTGGTTATATAATAAGACATTGATAATATAATATAAATATTATATTATTCTCTGATATCCCCTTTATCCAACATCTGGCCCTTGCAGACAGACAAACTATGGTTAATAATAATGTAATGTACCTTCCAAATATTTTACAAAACATGTAAAAAATTATATTAACAATAATGTAATGTACTTTTCAAAAAGAGAGGATTTCTCACCACAAAGAAATGACAAATATTTGAAATGATGGATATGCTAATTAACCTGATTTGATCATTCCACTATAAAACATTATATTGAATCCCAGAAATATACACAATTAAAAATAAAACCAAATTTAAAAAAAATTCCAGATTTTAGAAAGATAATTATTAGCAGATATCATATTTTACCTAATATCTCTACTAATTTATGGGGCAGAATTTTATAATTAACCTTATTGTTATTTATGCCTAAATTTTGTAAATATTCATTTTGCATGTGGCAAATTGAGACTGTTTAGAGCCTCAAGTTAGTTCTTGTTAATTTTGCTGCTAATAGAATTTAGATAATTTCAAAAATTGTCAGCATATCGGTAAGAAAATTTGTCTGTTTTTAGAACTATTTGGATTTTGGAATTGTGGGTAAAGAACTGTGGATTTGGAATGTTAAGAACTGAAAATAAAATACTTGTCATCAGAAAGCTGCAGAAAATCATTCCTAAAGGGCTTTATTTGCTTTTCATGATCTGTATAATTTGTCTACTTGCCCAGATGTTATATTTGCTTTAAAATCTAGTCTTTGAACCAAAATATCCTTGTCAGTATTATTTCTGAGAATATTGCTATATGCATAATGTTATTAACGTAGTGCATGTATACTCTATTTTTAAAAAGGAGTGTGCCAACATTCCTGTAGTATGTGTGAAGCAGAAAGGAGAGTGCCTAAGACTTTTTACTTAAGATACTTCTCATATATTCTCCCATTTTTAAAAATTTAAATAACTGCTACAAAGATTCATATGGATTTAAATTTCTGAGATAATCTAGAAACATTTGTTTAAATATTGAAGAAAAATGTATATATATGTCCTCTTTAATGACCTTCAATAAAGAAAATATCAAAAGGTTATTGTTTGATTAATAGCAACAGTAATAATAATAGCTTGCATTTAAAGTGCAATTACTCTGATACAAAGAGTTTAATAGAAACATTTTATATTTTATCTCATTAGTTCTTATAAATTTATAAGATAGGTATAGCTCTTGTTTAATAGATGACAGATTAAGGGATATTAGTTTGTCCAAAACTTCACAGCTAACAGTATTAACCAGAGTTTGGAATCAAAGACTCTTTATTGAACAAGATATACTCATAATCAAAATACAATGAGAATTGATTTATTTAAAATGCTTATCTGTATAAATAAACAAAATTATACAGTTTCAATTTAACAGCCAAACTGAATGTAAGCATATTGCAGTAAACATTAAAAATAGTAGGCCACACTTTGGTTGGAAATGTCACAGCAGCCTTTCTATTAGTTCTGCATGGTAGACAGTGATTGTCACA
The DNA here is from genome assembly GCA_004027715.1 of Plecturocebus donacophilus. Classification (NCBI taxonomy): domain Eukaryota; kingdom Metazoa; phylum Chordata; class Mammalia; order Primates; family Pitheciidae; genus Plecturocebus; species Plecturocebus donacophilus. Next base: position 49,505 of record PVKP010008293.1, on the reverse strand, counting down.
AAGCCAATACTCAGAACCATATGTTAAATTAAATATTGGGCTAAAAAAATGTACATCCTTGCTCTCAAGTAAAGCCCTTTACTTAAAGTTGACTTTAAAGTTGATAAAAGTTGACTGTCAGTTGGAATCATTTTAGGAGGTAGCCTAGATCTCAGGTTTTTGTTAAAAACATGTACTGTGAGTCTGATGGCCAGACTTGGTTTCAACAACTGTACTATGTAAACAGCTTTTCTGTTAAAAATTGCTGCATGACACATCTATATTTTTTACATTTCAGTTAGGAGGTAATGGTAAAATAGTATTTTCATGTTTATTAGCCATGATTCAAAACCTAACAGAACACTGTACAAGAAAATTATAAAACGTTTTTGAAAAGAAATTACAATTCCCAACGAAATTGTAACACAAAATTTTAAAACATTATTTTAATGGTGAGTGAGCAGAGGAGTATTTCTCAGTCTTCTTTACTTCTCTGTATTTTATTTTCTGTAATTGGAAGAATGCTAGAATGAAAAAACCTATAACAAACTGTTTAAAATACGGCAATACCAATAAAAATAATACATTAGTATAAAGACTCAAAAGTTAAAATCTTACTTAAATCAAGGTTTTTTAGGAAGTAAAAGAGAATGACAAAAATATTTATGTTCCTAAAACATTTCACTTATCATATAAAAATATTTATTTCAGAAGCCAAAAAATAGAATTCATGCATAAAATTCTTAACTACAAGGTGGTGAAGGCTTAAACATTAAAACAGTACAAATGGAAACATATTTTTATGATGGCCATGCCCTGGAAATGCATTACATTTTGATGACACTTTTTTTCAGTAGAATTGGCTATCATTTTACTGTCTAGAAGTGAAAAACCAAACATGATTTTCCTGTAATGTTTGGAAATAAGTTACACATATTTAATCAAGAATAGGACAAAGGCATATCTTTACCTATATTTTCGTAGTTTAATAACTAAAGACATATTTCTTGAGTCCAGTTGGTATAACTTCCGGTATTAAGTATTTATTATGTCAAACCTTTAATTACATGTAAAATTATTATAATTTATAAAATTAAAATAACTCAATTTATTAACAGAACAAACTGTAAGGCACAAATTATGCTATTACAACATTCTATTTGGGAGATGTAGAAAGTCTGGAAAATAAACAGAATTATCTATTTAAAGCTAGGTTTCTTTGCTGAGTTTTAAATGAGATCACGTAAAATAAGTTCTTAAATGACAATATTATTCTTTTCTTTTTTGTTTAACTAGTGGATATGAGTTCAGAGAGACGATATGTTATAAATTTGAAAAGAATCATGAATGCCAAGATTATTAGTTTTTAAAAAAGCCATTTTAGTAACCCCAAATAGTATGATTTGATAAAGACTCAAAATTACTGAACCACATTTAGTAAAAATCTTATTGTTTCTTGATTTGCTTTGAATCTTTTAGATTAATTCTTTTGTTTTCTTAATTGTATAATATTGAAATATACATTGTTCCTAGAACACATTTCTTCATTTACAAAATCTTAACATTAATTGAATAATTTAAAAAATAATTATATCATTTGTATTTGAATATTAAAAGATGGCCCATCAGATACTTTGATCAGAGACATTTACAAAGAAAGAAGGAAGAAATAAAGTTAAAAAAAAATGAAAAAGGTGGGAAACAAAAATTAAGTGATTAAAGTAAATTGAAATTGTTGAAGAAAACATTTAGCTAGAATTTGGCACATTACCAAAAGAAAACCAAAACCAAACAAACCAAAACAAATCACTTAACTGCCACTACTAAAGCCTGGCAGTAGGAGTAGCAGAGCTGAGGAAACTATCCAACCCAATGCAGGCCTTCATCTGCCAAGAGTCAGAGGACATGGCAGCCCTAGAAGGCCGGAGGTAGAGCAGCAAGATGGAGAGAGATTGCTACAGAGTAGACGGCCAGGGACAAGCCTGAAGAGTAAAGAAAACTCACCAGCAACTCAAAATGCTGGCTGCCAGGCCATTATACTTTCAAAATAAAAAGCCTACTGCGATCCTCCATACTTCACACTGCTGGAAGTGAGGCTACCAAACATAAAGAGATACCTGGAGTCACAAGGGTTCCCAGATCTCAAACCCTGAAAATTATGGTTCTGAATCAACTTTCAGATAATCGGAATCATAGGTGAACCAAATCAACTAAGCTTTCAAACTATTTGGCTGTGTTATTTTTAGATATAATGATCAACAGTGTCTATTGATCTTATAATTCAATTTTTTCCTATTATCAATTTACCTAATGTAATTTCATCATTATTTAATGATATAGTTGATTCTATACATAAAAGTTTAACTGTAAATATTCAGCAATGAATTCAAATGTGAAATCATATAAAAATACACAATAGATCCAACACCTAAAATTTAACATTAAAATAATTTAAATTATATTGAGTATTTTATTTTTTGTACAAATACGTTTAAAGCACAGAGTAGACAATTTTGCATGTCAGTATGACTATTACACTCATTCAATGATAATTTAGATCAGATGTTTTAGAGAGGTGTCATTGGCAAAGAGATTTCAAAGTCGATATGTGACTGTAATGATTAGCATATTATTATCTATTCCCTTGGTAATTGCATTCTTAAATTCAAATGCAGTCAGCTGCTTTACAAACGTGGGCCATTAGTCAAAAGTTTCATTTAAAATGAGAATTCAGCAACGTTTAGATGTCATATCAACCATGTATTCAGCAAGTTAGTTTCTTTTTCTGATTGGCTTACTTTTTTTTTTTTCTCTAACCTCAGATTTTAATTCACTGGAAAGGAAGTTCTTTCTAAATGTGTTTTATTTGGTAGCTATATAATTGCTCATTTTTATAAAGCTGTCACCTACTCTGTTGTCCTTTTATAAAACAGATTTCTCTTTAAAAATTATTCTGATACTGAAATCTGATATTCTATGAAACAGTTTTGGCCAAGATCTCCAGTGAATTGCTTAATGCTAAATTTAATGAACTCTGGTTGGTCTTTATCTTCTTTGATCTGTCTGTAGCATTAGATACTGCTGGCAAAGATTTCACATTGCTCATTTGCATTAATTTCTAAATCATGAATTAGCTCAGTGAAAAATATAAAAATAAACATATAAAAGAAAATGTGAAATCCTTTGATTATTACTTCTCACTCACCTCAGTGGTAATGTCTATTAATACTTTTGTTTGAATCTCCAGACCTCCTCTTACAAATATAAAAATGTTAAATGCTATACTTTTATTATTGCTTTCTAGTCTTATTACAATCAGAAAATATGACCTACAGGATTCCTGTTTGTTTAAAAATGTATTGGCTTTATTTGTGAACAAATACGCAGGAAGTTTGCATCTGTGTTTCATTAATGTTTGTTGGGTCCAAAGTTCTCTATAAGTGATGAGAAGTTAACTTGATATGAGATATGAAAATGAGCTTAAGACAGATCCTCCTGTGTATAGAATTTACAGAGGAAATGTTTTTAAAACCAATTAAATGAAGCTAAATCTGGATAACTCAGCTAGTTTGAGAAATATAAAAGCCTCAAAGACTGGGGAAACAGTTTCCACCTTTGTCTTAAACCTGGTGAGTGGAATTTCCCAGGGAAAACTTTGGAAAGTTGAAATACGCTCTCCATTATGGAGAGATTTAGCCATGTAGTGCTTCTCTGAAAATGCCAATAAACCGTAAGACTGTAGAGTGAAGGTGGTTGCACTGAATGACCAAAGCCTAGAACCGTCAGGCCTTCTGACATCACCATTTTCTGCTGACCAGATGTAGACAGGCTATGTAGGTGATGGTGCTGACCTGGGGCTCTTTTGGATTCTGATCAAAAGCCTCTTATAAGAATGGAGAAACCTCAATAGCAGGAAGCTAGAAGCAAACGCTTTATTCCTAGTGGATATAGGAGTCACAGGAGAATACTGAGAGTAGACGTGCATCCAGCTGAATTAAGAAAACCACAGGAGAGAGTACCCTCGTCCTGAGAAATGAGATTCTTTTAAGAAATGCATGAGAACAACCCTGACCATCTGCAAGGTCCAGAGAGCCTGAAGGTACCTGACCAACTAAGTATTCAACTAAGTATTCTCCTACGCTTTCACCTCCTTTGGGATTCTTATTTATATTTTAGTTTTATGAATTGTTTGTTTATACTTTAACCTGTTTGTACTTGTCTTTGCCTGGATTATATCATTTTTTATTTAAGTTTGTGTTCTTTTTACTTAAATTATGCATATATAGAATGTTGGCCATTTGTCTGCTATGTCTCCTGAAAGTAGTTTTTCCAATGTGTATTTTCCTTATATTGTTTTTATTTTTCATTTTGTAAGCACTTACAAAAAACAAAACAAAACAAAACAAACAACTGGATTGATATTTAGTTTTATTTGGCCCCTAAGTGCTGATTACATTTGGCAGCACTTGAATTTTTCAGTGCTTGGCAAAACTAGCTACGCCATCTTCCATCATCCAGAATAAGGGTCAGCATACTATGCCCCACACCTCAAAGGCCAAATCCATGGGCCATATCCTGCTAACCACCTGGTTTGTGTCATCCGCAAGCTAAGAAGATTTTTATGTTTAAATGGCTATAATAATAATTTTATATGTAAAATTATGTTGAATTCAAATTTCAGCATTATTATTTTATTAAAACATATACTTAAGAAATCTCTTATAGTTTGTTATATTATTTTGCTTGAAAAGTAACATTCTTTCATAGTATCAGCACTTCTTTATCCTTTTGACATATGTGTTAGACAGAGTAATATGAAATGCTACTGGAAAAATCAAGTATCTTCAAAGGTCTGAATATTAACTATTCTGATTTTCCTATGCTGTTCATAGGAAAAAGTATGATCTCAATGTAGTCTGCATTATATATTTTCCATTTTCTACCAATTTATATCCCAATAAAAAAAGAACAAATTGTAGTTTTTATTGCTTTGTTTTAATCACAGCTTTTAAACTATAATGCTTAGTTTCACTGTGAATGTCACAGGTCAGGAAATCTATGCAGTATCATTTGTTAGAGAAGTAGAGTGTTTAAACACATAATATATTCAATACAGACATGATAATGATTACCAAAATTTTGAAATTAACACATCTTCATGTAAAAAGTCTGTTTCTCCATCCTAGATGCTGTAGTGGTGCTAATACAAATGATTTATACTCAAGAAATGTTTGATAAAAGTTAACTACATTCTTGAAATCAGTGGGTAGATTTCTGTATGGGAGACAAATTAATTTTTTAAAAATATCATCTTTTTAATTAAAGCTTAGTAGACACTCAACATTTTAAACATTCTATATTCTAAATATTAAAATCCAATTATAATGCCACCTTACATTACAAAGTTTAAAAAGTGAAACAAAGCAAAACAAAGATTTGATAATACATTTTTTGTTTTAGTTATTTCTTCAACTAACTTCCCCAGGTCACTTATGCTTATCTCAAGTCCTTCAATTTTCCTACTAAATTTTAATTCACAAATTTATATTTATAATTTATATTCCAGAAAGTATTTTGTGCTGAAATGAAATCTTCTGGAATACTCATATTATTTTTACTATTTTTAAAATTTATTTATTTTAGGTGCATACTATATCTGGCATTTCTCCTCATGTTATCCCTCCCCACCCCCTGCTGTCTCTCCCTTATCACCCCCCAACTGCCCCCAGTGTGTGACGCTCCCCTCCCTGAGTCCATGTGTTCTCGTTGTTCAGCACCCACCTATGAGTGAGAACATGTGGTGTTTGGTTTTCTGTTTTTGTGTCAGTTTGCTGAGAATGATGGTTTCCATATTCATCCAAGTCTGGCAGTGTGATGCCTCCAGCTTTGTTCTTTTTGCTTAGGATTGTCTTGGCTATGCAGGGTCTTTTGTGATTCCATATGAAGTTCAAAGTGTTTTTTTCCAGTTCTGTGAAGTAGGTCATTGGTAGCTTGATGGGGATAGCATTGAATCTATAGATTACTTTGGGCAGTATGGCCATTTTCACAATATTGATTCTTCCTAACCATGAGCATGGAATGTTTCTCCATCTGTTTGTGTCTTCTCTTAGTTCGCTGAGCAGTGGTTTGTAGTTCTCCTTGAAGATGTCCTTCACATCCTTTGTTAGTTGTATTCCTAGGTATTTTATTCTCTTTGTAGCAATTGTGAATTGGAATTCGCTCTTGATTTGGCTCTCTGTCTGTTATTGGTATATAGGAATGCTTGTGATTTCTGCACATTGATTTTGTATCCTGAAACTTTGCTGAAGTTGCTTATGAATGTGAGAAGGTTTTGGGCTGAGACGATGAGGTCTTCTAGATATACAATCATGTCATTTGCAAATAGAGACAGTTTGACTTCCTCCTTTCCTAATTGAATATGCTTTGTTTCTTTTTATTGCCTGATTGCTCTGGCTAGAACTTCCAATACTATGCTGAATAGGAGTGGTGAGAGAGGGCATCCTTGTCTAGTGCCTGATTTTAAAGGGAATTCTTCCAGCTTTTGCCCTTTCAGTATGATATTGGCTGTAGGTCTGTCATATATAGCTTTTATCATTTTATGGTACGTTCTGTCAATACCTAGTTTATTGAGAGTTTTCAGCATGAAGGGCTGTTGAATTTTGTCGAAGGCCGTCTCTGCATCTATTGAGATAATCATGTGGTTTTTGTCTTTGGTTCCATTTATGTGATGGATTATGTTTATGGATTTGCATATGTTGAACCAGCCTTGCATCCTCGGGATGAAGCCTACTTGGTCATGATGGATAAGTTTCTTGATGTGCTGTTGCAATCTGTTTGCCAGTATTATATTGAAGAATTTTGCATTGATGTTCATCATGGATATTGGCCTGAAGTTTTCTTTTTTAGTTGAGTCTCTGCCTAGTTTTGGTATCAGGATGATGTTGGTCTCATAAAATGAGTTAGGGAGGATTCCCTCCTTTTGTATTGTTTGATACCATTCAGAAGGAATGGAACCAGCTCCTCTTTATACATCTGGTAGAATTCGGCTGTGAACCCGTCTGGACCTGGACTCTTTTTGGTTGGTAGGCTATTAATTGCTGCCTCTACTTCAGCCCTTGTTATTGGTCTATTCAGGGTTTCAACTTCCTCCTGGTTTAGTCTTGGTAGAGTACAAGTGTGTAGGAATTTATCCATTCCTTCCTGGTTTATTGGTTTATGTGAGTAGAGCTGTTTATAGTAATCTTTGATGGTAGTTTGTATTTCTGTGGGATCAGTGGTTATATCCCCTTTACTGTTTTTATTGTATCTATTTGATTCTTCTCCTTTTTCTTTTTTGTTAATCTGGCTAGCAGTCTGTCTGTTCTGTTGATCTTTTCAAAAAACCAGCTCCTGGATTTATTGGTTTTTTGAAGGGTTTTTTGTGTCTCTATCTCCTTCAGTTGTGCTCTGATCTTAGTTATTTCTTGTCTTCTGTTAGCTTTTGAGTTTTTTTGATTTTGCTCCTCTAGCTCTTTCAATTTTGATGATAAGGTGTCAATTTTAGATCTTTTCTCTCTTCTCTGGTGGGCATTTATTGCTATAAATTTCTCTCTTGACACCGCTTTAAAGGTGTCTCAGATATTCTGGTAAGTTGTGTCTTCCTTCTGTTTGGTTTTGAAGAACATCTTTATTTCTGCCTTCATTTCATTGTTTATCCAGTTGACACTCAGAAGCAAGTTGTTCATTTTCCAAGTGGTTTGATGTTTCTTGATCCTGAGTTCTAGTCTGATTGCGCTGTGGTCTGATAGACTGTTTGTTATGATTTCTGTTCGTTTGCATTTGCTGAGGAGTGATTTGCTTCCAATTATGTGATCAGTTTTAGAGTAAGTGCAATGTGGTGCTGAGAAAAATGTATATTCTGTGGATTTGGGGTGGAGCATTCTGTATATGTCTATTAGATCTGCTTGGTCCAGCTCTGCATTCAAGTCCTGGATATCCTTGTTAATTTTCTGTCTTGTTGATCTAATATTGACAGTGGAGTGTTGAAGTCTCCCACTATTATTGTGTGGGAGTCTAAATCTCATTTTAGGTGGTTAAGAACTTGCTTTATGTATCTGGGTGCTTTTGTGTTCGGAGTGTATATATTTAGGACAGTTAGCTCTTCCTGTTGGATTGATCCTCTTACCATTATGTAATGTCCTTTTTTATCTCTTTTGATCTTTGTTGGTTCTAAGTCCATTTTATCAAAGACTAGGATTGCAACCCCTGCTTTTTTTTGTTCTCCATTTGCTTGGTAAATCTCCTTCCATCCCTTTATTTTGAGTCTATGTGTGTCTTTGTATGTGAGATGGGTTTCCTGAATACAGCACACCAATGGGTTCTGACTTTTTATCCAGTGTGCCAGTCTGTGTCTTTTGATTGGGGCGTTTAGCCCATTTACATTCAATGTTAATTTTGTTATGTGTGCATTTGATCCTGTCATTTTGTTACTGGTTGGTTTTCTTTCCCATTAGTTGACTCATTTTCTTCATTGCATTTTTGGTCTTTGTCAGCTGGTTTGCTTTTTCAGTGGCTGGTACTTTCTCCTTTCTGCACTTAGTGTTTCTTTCAGGAGCTCTTGTAGGGCAGGTCTGGTGGTGTCAAAATCTCTCAATAATTGCTTGTCTGTAAAGGATTTTATTTCTCTTTCACTTAAGAAATTTAGTTTGGCTGGATGTGAGATTCTGGGTTGAAAGTTCTTTTCTTTAAGGATGTTGAATGTTGGCCCCCACTCTCTTCTGGCTTGTAGGGTTTCTGTTGAGAGATCTGCTGTGAGTCTGATTGGCTTCCCTCTGTGGGTGACCTGACCTTTCTCTCTGGCTGCCCTTAGCATTTTCTCCTTCATTTCAACCCTGATGAATCTGTTGATTATGCGCCTTGGGGTGGCTCTTCTTGAGGAATATCTTTTTGGAGTTCTCTGTATTTCTTGAATTTGAAATTTGGACTGCCTTGCTAGGCTTGGGAAGTTCTCCTGGATAATATCCTAGAGCATGTTTTCCAGCTTAGTTTCATTCTCCCTGTCATATTCAGGTACACCTATCAAACGTAGGTTATGTCTTTTCACATAATCCTATATTTCTTGGAGGCTTTGTTCATTTCTTTTCACTCTTTTTTTCTCTTGTCTTGCCTTCTATTTTTATTTCATTGAGTTGATCTTCAGTCTCTGATATCCTTTCTTCTACTTGATCATTTTGGCTATTAAAACTTGTATTTGCTTCACGTAGTTCTTGTGCTGTGTTTTTCAACTCCATCAAGTCGTTTATGTTCTTCTCTAAGCTGGTTATTGTAGTTAGCATTTCGTCTAACCTTTTTTCAAGGTTTTTGGTTTGTTTGCATTGAGTTAGAATGTGTTCCTTTAGTTCAGAAAAGTTTGCTATTATCCACATTCTGAAGCCTGTTTCTGTCAGTTTGTTGCACTTCTCAGTCAAGTTGTGATACTGTGTTGTTGAGGAGTTGTGATCCCTTGAAGGAGAAGAGGTGTTCTGATCTTTGATGGTTTCATCTTTTTTGCACTGGTGTTTTCCCATCTTTATGGATTTACCTGGCTGTGATGTCAAGGAGCTGGTTGATGAGGTCGCTTGTCTGCCTGTGGAGAGAAATTAATTTTAACTAGAAGAACAAAACAATGGGTTTTGATCTTCTTTCCTGAGTAACTAACTTAAGATTTGGGGAAATAGAGTGACACTTAACATATAGTGAATGTTCACTAAAAGCCATGCTCTAACCAAGGAAATTTATGTTACTTCATTTAATTCGTACAGTTTCTATTAATATTTTAGGACAAGGAAACAGTGGCTTAGATAAATTAACCTCCCCGGAGTTATACAGCTGTTAAAGAATGAAGAGTGATTCAGTATCTTTGAATACTGCATTGGGGGAAGGAAATCTGACTCTGGCTTCTAGAGAAGTTTCACCTCTTTGACAGAGGTCGTAGGTAGGCATATCCACTCAGAGTCAGGTCATTTCTCTCCCATCAAGAGTTAAGGGTGAACTGTAAACTGAGACTGAGACATTTAGCATAGGGTGAGGGGTCTGCAGAAATCTATTCCTCCTTACCTCACAATACTAACAGCTTGGCCACTGCTATCTATTTTGAGTCTACTAAGCCAAGACTTACTCTGCACCCCTTTTTGAATTGCCAGGCTTCATGATAAGCCCTTGCTCCTCTGTCCATGTTTTATTCTGTGTCTTTTTCTCTCCTCTCTCCACCTCCCCAAACTTCCTGTCTTCTCTTTGTTTCTTGGTTCGTCTTAAGCAAGAATTTGCTTAACCTGCTCTCTGAACTTATCCTTCACCTTCTTGCCATTGTGGAAACCTGGCTCTCTCTAGAATGCCCTGCCACCCCTACAGCTCTATAAGTAGTGGGTTGTTTTTATTTGTCTGTTTTATTTTGTTTTTCCTGTATAGTGCTTATGATATCATGCTTAAATATTGGCTGGGCATCTTTTTTGCCCACTAGGCCTTAGGCCAAGTGCAGTGGCTCACACCTATAAAGCACTTTGGGAGGCTGAAGCAGGTGGGTCACAAGTTCAGGAGATTGAGATCATCCTGGCTAAGCTGGTGAAATGCCATCTCTACTAAAAATACAAAAAATTAGTCGGGCGTGGTGGCACACACCTGTAGTACCAACTACTTGGGAGGCTGAGGCAGGAGAATCGCTTGAAGCTGGGAGGCAGAGGTTGTGGCGAGCTGAGATGACGCCACTGCATTCCAGACTGAGCAACAGAGCAAAACTCCGTCTCAAAAAAAAAAAAAAAAAAAAAAAAAAGATTATTCCCTAAAACCTTCTATGTTTAGTTCCACGTGATTGGATTAATACCCTCCCTCTGCCATTTCACCCTCAGGTAATTGCCTCTCATTGCCTGATGGTTTTAGTTCTGATACTGCTCCTGTCTTTATTATATAAGTAGATGATTTTTCTAGCACTTTTCCTCTCCTCCAGTTCTCCTAGCCACCACACTTCCTCAGCTTCTTTCTCCATGACAATTCCCTAGACATTGTCATTATCAGTGACTGCAACACTTTTGCAATTTTTACTATGCATACCAATCACTGACCAATATCTTTGCTCTTTTAAGCTCGCTCCTTCCAGAACCCCTATGCCAACAATTTAGCAGCTTTCCTGAATGTCCAGTACATTGATTCTCTCAACATTCACTGTCCCTTAACCCCTTGATGTCCTTTTCCTTTATTACTTAGATTAAAATTTAAGTTAGGTCCTTACACAGCTTCTGCCTTAGCTGTAGTCTGAAACCAACACTTTCTTCTTTCCTACATCTACAGAGTATTAAATAAATCCATAAAAATAGGGAATCTTCATTGTAAGAATAAGGTGTATACTCCACAAATATTTAAGTACTACATTGGGTGTGAAGGGGTATACAAGGAAGTATTTGTTAAGGTTTAAAGGTAAAACTTGAGTACTCCAAAGCTATCATTAATTTTCCTTCACTTTTGTAGTTCTTAACTAAGGGAAGGTGATGCACAAATAATGAAAGTCGTGCGTGAAAAAGAGCAACAATTTGATCAATACCTGGGAAAGTGTTTTATATGACAAAGCAAAGCTGTAGAAAAGTTTGGATATTTTAGTGTGGCTTAGGTATCAGGCCAAACTGGGGCTTCCTATTGAATATTTTGAATCTGAATATTGGAACCCATGTGCTCACACATGCCTATGGAAAGAGAGTGATATGACTGTGATTATGGGGAAGATCTCAAGTCTGCCCAACCAGCCACACATTCTTAGAGCTGAGTCATAAAGAGAAAGGGATAGACTTCTCATAGCAAAAGAAGTCTTGTCCAGGTGAAACAAGAAGAGGAGATCCTGATGCATTGACAGGGAAGAAGTGGGAAAGTTTGTTACCCATAAGGTATAGTAAACTGATACATCACTGAATGTGGTTTAACTAATGTCTCATATTCTTAGCAATTGGATTCACAACTCCTCTTCCTAGAAAGAAGTAGAAAAAGTAGGAAAATTCTTGATGGGGGAGAGTTTTATTGGGGAGGATCAGAAGTACTCATTTGTTTATTTAGCATATTAATTTAGTAATACATGTGCTGCATGGTACTGAAGATGCAGTGATGAATCAATAAGATCCCTATCCTTGAGGGAAACTCATTTTACAAACGAAAGACTTAGTTGTCAAAATACTTTATCTTGAGAGTTGTAAGTCATGATTTATTAGGCATCTGTCATCATCTCTTTATCATATAAAAATTCTCATTGGAAAAAAAACAGATCTTAGAGATGTAGAACTTCAATTTCATAAGAGCAATTAGAGTTAGATCTTATAATAAATATCGTTTTAAACAATTGGCATTGGATATAAAAAATAGCTTTTGAAAACAACTGATATAATCATAGAAATCAGTTTCTATATGTTTACATGGCAACAGCACAATAAGCACTTCAAACACTTTCTGGATAGAAAGTTGGGTGTGTGCGTGTGCATGTCTTGTAGACACGTGTATGTACGTGACTATCCGTATTTTTGTCTCCTTTCTTTATGATGTTCTGGGCTCTTAGCACTCTATGATTCCATGTTTTGGAATCTATTATGAAGTTGCTTGTTTTCTGAGAAAAATTCCCTTTGAAGAGAGAATGTTGGATCAATCAGAACCAAATATACAATCAAATAGAAACTTTTGGTTCAGATTGGTTATGTTTTATATGACCTTTAATTGATAATTTATTGGGGTAAAAATTAGCTTGACATGATAGAAGTTTAGTAAATGTGATTTGGTTAAGTATGACTTTCTTTTCGTGTCTAGCAGTCTTTTGTTTTCACAATACTCCAAGTTTAGGAAAGATAATAAAATACATACACCGTATTTTAAGCATCATCATAATACTTTCCACAGAGAAGTTAAAGAAAACACTGAAGGGAAGAAGGTAAAAGAAATGGAGAGAAATGCTGTTCTTCATTTTTTTTTTTTGGTCATTATCTTGAGAAACTTTATCAAATGTAAAGAACCCATGATCATTTTTTGTTCCCTACTTCTCCCTTACCTCATTTCTTTCTTCTTTTGTTTTTGTTCATATTCTTTGCTTTATTCTTTTTTTTTCTTCTCTACTGGCATTTTTCAGACTTGCCTGAAATAATGACACTTGCAGCTCTACTTTCTACCATGGGTGTGGCCTGGGTTGATTTCCTAATCATTTTTCTGCTTTGACTTCTTCCTCTTCAAAATGAGGATAGCAATTAACAAAAAGAGAGTTAAAACAGACCATGCATAGGAGTGCTCAGTGCAACCCTCAGACATAAAGTTTAAAATAAGCATTATAGATTAATAATAAGGGTATAAACACTCCTAATAAATGTATAAAATAAATAAAACAATAAATTATTAACAAAGCTTTGAACTGGACATATTTGAAGTCAGATTAAATGAGAAAACGATTTAGGCTTAATATAAATGGTAAAACATGTATTCAAAACATTAAAAATAGATCACAGTTGTTCCTTTTAATTATTTTTCTTTCTATATTTTGTGCTAGTATTTAGCAAATAATAAATCACATTTGACACTACAGTCGATAGAAGGAAAAATATTTTCAAGGCCTGTGATGAATAAAGGATTATTATGTTAAGAAGAGTCACAGCTGCACTTTCCATTTCACTGAAATGCTACTGCACCAGTGAACAGAAATAGAATGTAAGAGCCTTTTGAAGAAATTCTTGTTAAAAGCCTTCTTCCTTTTAGTGATCCAATCCCATTGCAGCCTTTACTGAAGAAAGGGTTTGGTTTTGTAGTGAGCACTGGTGCCTGCTGCAATGTCTGAAAATGGATGAAGAAAGTGTTGAATTTTTCATTGAAATTAAAGTTTAAATTGTAGAACTCACTTCTATAATGGAGTAGCATAAACAAACTCCAGTTCCTGGTGTCTTAAGAAAGTAGAAAAAGTGCTACTGCTCATTAGATATGGCGACTTTAATTGATAATTCTTATAAAATTATAATAATAGAAATCGTATAAAAACTAAACCATTATTTAACATTTTGCTGAAAAATATACTACTTAGTGTAAATTTATTGATATTATTTGCTTTCCTAGGTGAGCTTCCTAAACTTATTTTCTATATTTTAATCCCCTAGTTCTCAAATTTATCAATGGCTAAAAATGGATTGAGATCCTTCAGAATATAAAGATTTCTGAGTCCCATTTCTAGACAGATTCCAATTCAGAGTTCTGAAATAGCAATCCACAAAGAACAAGCAATTGGGGATCAGGAAACTAGGCCTATGACCCATGGGCAATGGCCCACCTTTGTAAAGCCTAAGAGTGGTTTTTACATTTTTAATCCAAGAAAGAAAAAAGAAAAAAAATTAAAAAGACACAACGCCAAACTATTTATTATCTGGCCCTTTACAGAAAAAGTTTGCAGACCTCTGCCCTAGATGATCCTGACTCGTTCCCTCTACAAATATTTGATGATAGCTTATTTCATCTTGGGTATACTCCTTGGCTTGTGATAGGGAACACAGAGATCAAGAGATGAAAAGCAGCTAATCTCTTGGTGTTTACAACCCAGAGGTGAGGCAGTAATCAGCATATAATTATCATTTGTGAGCTCAGAAATACATCAGTGAGCTAACTTCAAACAGCAATGGGTTATGAAGAAAATATAACAAGAAAATGTTTTCCCCAAAACATTTGAACTAAGCCCTTAATGTTCAGCTGGGACACGGTGTGATTTGAGGACACCTTGGTTGGCAAAGGGAAGAGCCCAGAGAGAGTCAGGAATGAGCTTACAGTGTTCAGAGAGGCCAGTGTGGCTAGAGAGTAGCAAGTAGGGGGAAAGCTTGCGGAGCTGTGATCAGTTGTGATGAGAGAGCAAATCACACAAACCTGGGCAGGTCACCAGGAGGAGTTTTATATTTTATTCAAAGTGCACAGGTACTCATAGCCTGTAAACTCCATTGCAGACACATGCCTTAGAAATGAACTAAGTATGTCACTATTCTAAGTTATAGTAATTTAAATTAAAAAATAAGTTAAAAAAAGAAATACCTAAATAACGTTAGTAATGTTTATATTGCAGATCAAATTTGATACTTTTTTCTCACTTTGTGTTCATGTATAATCTTAAGGGATATAGAATTCAGTATTCTAGACTAAAATGTACTAAAATATATATTCAAGCCGTATTTAAAGAAGTTGAAAGCTTTAAATATCTTATGAAAGTATATGTGTACAATTCTGTATTCATTAAATATAATATTTTATTTAAAGTTATAATTTTATTCTTTAATAATCTTTTGTCCCTGATGCTAGGAAGGTTATAACACATATGAAATATAAAGGAACTTTAAAAAGAGTTATGAATGTTGGTTTTAGGTTAACATTCTCTATGGCAACTATGATATATTATGATAACTTAACCATAAATGCAAGTGTGAGAACCCAATGAATAATTCATGCTGTCTGACCCTTACTTTATACATTAATTCCATTAGACATCAGTTTAAGCTTTCAATGGAAAATCCATTTAAAAATAAACTGAATGGCACTGAACACAAATAGTAACAAGGACTCTAAGACACTGTATGGGAAACCACAGAATTTATTATTTTTAAAAGTTAATTTTGTTTTACTAAGAAAGAACATAAATAATGCATAATGTATAACTTATACTGCCAACACATTTCTAAATAGAAACATTCTGAATAAATTTTATTTTTTATAAATCACATCATATCCATCTGGCATTGAACTTAATTTATTTGAAGGAACAATCTGTGGGACTAAGGATATGCTAGTACAAGTTGAGAAAATAGTGATTTTTCAAACTAGCAGTTTCTCAGTTGCCTAGCAAATCATTAGTGACCGTCATGGCCTGCACCGTGTTTGTCTCCCAGAGAAAATTGTCAGCTTATGATGGTCACATTCACCTTTTAGGACCTCATATTTGTAAGTGATACATACATGTTTGCTGAAATAATAAATTAATTTTCTCTGGGTACAAAATACCAAATAAAATATAAATAATGCTAAACTATGCACAAAGGAAAGACAAATAATACATGTGATCAGTAGTACAGAACAGATATTGGTGCCTTTAAACAACACATTTCTATGGGTGCCAGAGAAAAATCTGAAATGTATTTTCTCAGAAACGGGAGTAACTTTTACTGGGTGGCTCTGTATGTTAGTGGATATAGTCATATACCAATGAAACTGGAATGACACCTTCAGATCTAGGGATATTTGGTCTAATGCTGTCCCTGACATCCCTTATTTGTTCTCTTCCCTTGTTCCTTTAGAAATACATTTTTAGAAAGATGATGTTATTACTTTATAAAAATGATGCATGCTTATTACAAGAACTTTAGCCAATACAGAAAAAAAACTAAAATTATATAACCCAGAAAGAGATTAATATTAGATGGACATAATTCCAGGCATCTATGCCTATATATATATATATATATATATACACACACATATATATATATACTGAAAGATAAAAACATTTGTAAAATGTATACTATTTTAAATATATAAATATATTTATATACTATTTTAAATATATAAATGGTTACATTTAAGTTTATATTTAATAGGGAATGGAAGTAACTGTAGAACTTCAAATACATGTTTCTGTATAAGAGATATTAATCTCTAAAAGCCCATCCAAGTTTCTTAAATTTATAAAAAAATTTAAAAATTAGAGTCATGTTTTTTGTAACTATACTTTTGCATAGCAGTAGTTGGCTCTCAGTTTTCACTATGAGGAAATTAGTGCATTTCCACTTTGACACTGTGTTCTAAACCTAAATTTTGTTATTTAGTTATTTTTCAGTTGATAAAAACATAATAACCCTTGATTTTATTATATATTAATGATTTCTATTGTATTTAGTCTTTCTGTGGCTTTTCCACTTCTGATCTCAATTTAATTAATCTTCTGATTGACTAAATCTCACCATCTTTTATTGTATGTGTACATATGTGTATATACACACACACATATGTATATACATATACACACATACATACACATATACATACACACATACACACGTGTATATGTGTATATATGCACACGTGTATATATGTATATATATACACACATACACATACACGTGTGCATATATGTATGTACATGTATGTGTACACATATACACATGCATGTGTATGTGTATATGTGTGTGTATGTATATTTGTGTATATATATGTATATGTATATAAAAGTTCCTCTGGCCAAATCATAATATATCATCAGTTGTTATTGTTATTGCTTTTATTATGTTGTCTTTGTCATCTAATGGTTTCTGGTATATATGTCATCTAATGGTTTCATATATATATATATATGAAGGATATATATATCCATATATAAACATGGCTATATCTATGAACATTTATATATAAGATATGAAGGATATATATCAATAAGGAAACACTTATAATCAATAGTGATCATTTTCTCATAAATTTATTTTGAACAGTTTTAATTCTCTTTAGTGGTTGTGTGTGAATTTAAGTAAGAAAAGAATAGTGGTCACATGAAATATTGTGAAGAATTTCTCTAGTTATAACTAGTTTTTCTCAGTATTGACTTTTGCATCTTCTAACCAAATATCTCTAATACAGTTAGGAAAAGCATGAGAACTCTCAAATCTTTTGACACATGGGTAAATGACATGTTTCACCCAATGTTTCTATTTCTTTTTCTTAGCACTCACTTCATGTGAATTACTCAAACACCATCTTGAAAGGGTCATGTCTAAACTGTGTCACTGACACTCCAATTTATGCTTTCAGTTAACATCTTACAGAGATGAGAAGACATTTACCCAAACAAATAACCAGATTTAGGTCAGATACTCATCATGGGGGCTGCCTATAAGCTGGGGAAGACATTGTGAGGGAGGCACTTTTCAATACTTGGTCTGAGACTGGTTTTTACCTCCAGTAACACATTTCCTAACTTGTACTGTTGAAGTTTAAAGAGATATGAGTGATTTGGGATCATCATAAGTCTAACATTTATAAAATTTAGCATTAAAATTTTCATCAGTACTAATTTAGTCAACTGTTCTATAGACAAAGAGAAAATCAAAATTAGGAAGACTTTCCTTCCAGAAATGTGTTTTTCTGATAATTTCCCAATGAGAAAACTCTAGGAAATTTCATTTTTTAATTTATTGGCACAAATCTTTGCTGTAGTAAACTTCAGTTTTGTTATGGTTACAAATAAATTTTATGTTTTTTCTGTGAGGCTGACTTAATAGTTACAGATACCATTTACTGATAATTTTGTTCTAGCTAGTGTTATACATTTTATAACATTGTTCTAAAATGTATACTATGTTGTACATTTTATACTTTTTCCATATTTAACTTTTACAAGAACTATATGTATCTTATTCCTGTTTCATAGATAAGGAAGTACATATATAGAGGGTTTAAGATATTTGACCACAGATATAGCAAGTCTAGATCCAGGGCTTTAATCTAGTATTATCCAACTCTCAAACACTAAGGAGTATTTCTTCTGTGCATCAATCAAGAGACAAACATTTATTGAGCATCGTCCACATGCCAGGCACTATTTTCTGTCATAGAGACATGACATTGAATACAGTAGAAAAAACTCTGCTGTTATGAAACTTACATTCTAGTGAGATCTTTGAGAAAACTGCAATGAGCGGTGCAGCTCTAGTGAGTTCTTGGTATTTATTGAATGAATACAGGTAGCCATGCATGTTTGAATGGTGGCTAGTCCATTGGACAATCAAACACACTCTGAAAGGTTCTGTTGAAAATGTACCATTATTGAGATAAATGCAAACCAAAACTACACTGACATCATCTTACCCCAATTAAAATTGCTTATATCTAGAAGACAGGTAATAAAAAATGCTGGTGAGGATGTGGAGAAAGGGAACACTTGTAAACTGTAGGTTGGAATTAAATTAGTACAACCACTATGAAAAATAGTTTGGAAGTTCCTCCTAAACTTAAAAATTGAGCTACCACATGATCCAGCAATCCCACTGCTGGGTATATACCAAAAAGAAATGAAATCAGTGTATCAAAGAGCGTTCTGTACTCATATGTTGTTGTAGCACTGTTTACGATAGCTAAGATTTAGAAGCAACCTAAGTGTCTATCAACAGATGAATAAATAAAGAAAATGCAGTACAGATACACCATGGAGTACTATTCAGCTTCAAAAGAATGAGATCCAGTCATTTACAGTGACATGGTTAAATAAGCGAGGCATTGAAAAACAAATATTACATGTTCTCAGTTATTTGTGGGATCTAAAATTCAAAACAATTGAACTCATTGACATAGAGAGTAGAAAGATGGTTACCAGAGGCTGGGAAGAGTACTCAGAGGCTGGCAGGGAGGTGGGAATGTTTTAATGGGTATAAAAAAAAATAGAATAAGTAAGACCCACTATTAATACCACAATAGTGTGACTACAGTCAATAATAACTTAACTGTATAATTTAAAATAAAGAATGTAATTGGATTGTTTGTAACCCAAAGGATAAATGCTTGAGAGGATGGATACCCCCTTTCAATGATGTGCTTATTTTATGTTGCATGACTCTATCCCATGTACTGCATAAATATATACACCTACCATGTATCTACAAAAAATGAAAGTATAGCATTAAGATTGTTGTTCAAGAGTAGGCTTACATACTCACCTAGTGTAAAATAAAATTATGTTCTAAAGCTTCACACAGAAAAAAAATTCTCCAGATCAGCAAGCATAAATAATATTATAATACAAATGTCATTCTTGTTTTGCTTTTTATTTTTTATAGGTGTAGAAAACTAGAGGCAGTTTTTAAAGCTATTTAGACAATGGGAAAGTATTAACAAACATTAGAAAAGGATAACAGAAGAAATTCTAATACAATATATAATCTAGCTATATATATAAACTGACAGAAGAACATATTTTTCTTCATTCTGTGGCCCATAATTATTGAAACTTGCTAGAAATAAATGTTTAAAGGATAAAAAAGCATCACTTGGATGTACAATGCTGATAATAATAACAGTGCAAAGCTGAGGTTTCCTTTTGTTAGGTAATACAGTGGCTTATGTATATAATGATCATATTTTCCAAAAAATGAGCTAAGAAGAAAAAAAACAGAACATTTAGTTCTTGAGTAATTATAGGCTAATATGTTTAGTTTTTAACAGCTTATTGTTTTATTTTTATCTACACACTACATGCAGATAGTTTTAAGAGGCAAATAATACTATAAAAACTTTATTTAGAGATTTAATTTGTTTTAACTTTTAAGTTCAGGGGTACAAGTGCAAATTTGTTACATAGATAAACATGTGTCATGGGGGTTTATCGTATGGATCATTTCATCACCCAGGTATTAAGCCTAGTACACATTAGTTATTTTTTCCTATCTTCTCTCTCCTCTTATCCTCTTCTCTTCAGTAGGCCCCAGTGTGTGTTGTTCCTCTCTCTGTGTCTATGTATTCTCATCATTTAGCTCCCACTTATAAGTGAGAACATGCAGTATTTGGTTTTCTGTTTTTGTCAGTTTGCTAAAGATAATGGCCTCCAGCTCCAACCATGTCCCGGCAAAAGACATGATCTCGTTTTTTGTTTTTTTTTTTTTTTTTTTTTTTTTTTTTTTTTTTTTTTTTTTTTTTTTTTTTTTTTTTTTACACCCATTTTTTTTTTTTTTTTTTTTTTTTTTTTTTTTTTTTTTTTTTTTTTTTTTTTTTACGGCTTTATAGTATTCTATGGTGTATATGCACCACATTTTCTTTAACCAGTCTATTGTTGATGGGCATTTATATTGATTTCACGTCTTTGAGATTGTGAATAGTGCTGCAATGAACAGGTGTGTGTATGTGTCTCTATAATATAATGATTTATGTTCCTTTGGGTATCTATCCAGCAAAGGGATTGATGGGTCAAATGGTACTTCTGTCTTTAGGTCTTTGAGGAATTGCCACACTGTCTTCCACAATGGCTGAACTAATTTACACTCCCACCAGCAGTGCATACGCATTCCTTTTTCTCCACAACCTTGCCAGTAACTGTTATATTTTGACTTTTTAATATTATAACATCCATTCTGACTGCCATGAGATGGTATCTCATTGTGTATTTGATGTGCATTTCTCTAATGATCATGGTATTGATCTTTTATTTGTATGATTGTTGGCCATATGCATGTCTTCTTTTGCAAAGTGTCTGTTCATGTCCTTTATCCACTTTTTTCTTGTAAATTTGCTTAAGTTCCTTATAAATGCTGTATATTAGACCTTTGTCAGATCCATAGTTTGAAAATATTTTTTTCCATTCTATAGGTTGTCTGTTTACTCTGTTAATAGTTTCTTTTGTTGTTCATAAGCTCTTTAGTTTAATTAGATCCCATTTGTCAATTTTGGCTTTTGTTGCAATTGCTTTTGGCGTCTGTCATCAAATGTTTGCCCATGCCTATGTCCTGAATGATACTGCCTAGGCTTTCTTCCATGGTTTTTATAGTTTTGGGTTTTACATTTAAGTCTTTAATCACTCCTGAGTTAATTTTTGCATATGATATAAGAAAAGGGTCCAGTTTCAATCTCAGCACTATTTACTGAATAGGGAATCTTTTGCCCATGGCTTGTTTTTGTCAGGTTTGTTGAAGATCAGATCATTGTAGGTGTGTAGTCTTATTTCTGGATTCTCTATTCTGTTGCTTTGGTTTACTTTTCTGTTTTTGGTACCAGTACAATGCTGTTTGGTTACAGTAACACTGTAGTATAGTTCAAAGTTGGGTAAAGTGATACCTCCTGCTTTTTTTTTTTTTTTTGCCTAAGATTGTCTTGGCTATTTGGGCTCTTTTTTTGTTCCACATAAATTTTAAAATAGTTTTCCCTCATCCTGTGAGGAATGTCAGTGGTACTTTAATAGGAATAACATTGAATCTATAAATTGTTTTGGGCAGTGTGGACATTTTAACAATATTGATGGTTTCTATCCATGAGCATGAAATGTTTTTCTTTTTTAAAAAGAAAACAGAAACCCTACTTTCAATTATTTTAGATGTTTTACAAATTTACCAGATTTTCAAATAATATGCATCAAGTTCTCATTCTTTAATTACCAATTTTCTATTAATTTTTTTGGTTGGTAGATGAGATGTTTAAAAAATTATCTTACTGTCATTTCCTCCTTCTCTTACCTGGCCAATATAGTTATACCACATGTTAAAATAAATTATTGTGTCTATACAAATATTATTCATTGATTATTATTGTACCATGAATATACAGTGTTTACACTTCCTTTCATGTTCATTTTAATATTAATAAATTGTTTGCATCTAAGAAATTTACTTTTATTATTTCCTTGATGATTTATTCTCTGCTGTCTTCCCTCTACATTTTACAGAACACTTATTAGTTAGACTTTTGACCTCCTGGATAGATCCTGAGACTTTACCATTTTTTTATTCCCCTGCCACCCCACCATTTAAAAAATATTTCATTTTGAATTAAAAACAGTTGTCATTTTAATTTTTATTTCGGAGTTTGCTTGCTTAATATTTTCTTTGTTTAACGTTTTTTTTTTTCTTTGAATCTCTTTCTTCTCTCTTCCTTACCACTGTTTACGACATCACATTTTTGTTGTATAGATGCAAGATAATCTTTCTCTGAGGTTTTTTTTTTTTTTCTGGGCTTAATGTTATCTCTTCTTTCTAACATTCATTTTTCCATGAAGTTATTTTGGCTTCACTTTTCCATGTCAAAGACTTCTCATAAAGGCCTGCTGATTCCTTGGCTATTTAAAAATAAAAGTGAGACACTAGAAAGCTGATATTATGCCAGGTTTCATTCCTCTGTTGGCTGTCCATGTTCATATAGTGTAGTTCTGGCTTACAAATGCCATTTATTTTCATTAAAAATTGGATATCTGTTTCTTTTTCTTATTTTTATGAAGTAATTTTGCTGAGAATAATAAGCTGAGAAAGGTTTTTTTTTTGGTGTAATTTTAAAATTAATACTATGAGTATTACATTTAATGGCCTACAATTTGCTAACTTCCACTTTCAGGTCTGTCCCCAAACAATTCAGTCTTTCTACTTTTATCCAATTAATCTAGATTCAAATTCAGACTTAGATTTTATCAAAAACTTTTTTTGGAAATTAATGCTCTTAACATGTTTTCTATATAGTCTTTCAAGACTTAGTGTAGCTTTATAGTTTTAAATGTTAATTTCATTAATCTGACAATTATCATGACACCTACTTATCTTCATTACTTTGAATATTTATTCATTTATTAAACTAGCAATGTCTGATAGAACTTTCTAAAATGATAGAAATGATCTATAGCTGCACCATCCCGACATGGTAACCTCTAGTTACATGTGAATACTGAGCATTTAAAATGTGGTTAGTGTGAATAATGTACTGAATTTTAAAATCAACTTTAATAATCTAACTTAAAATGCAAATAGTCATATGTGGCTAATGGCTACCAAATAAGATTCTATAGCATTAAATAAATATTGCATTTCTGCTGTTTGCTGGGCACTCTTTTAGATATTGGGCTATATCAGCAACAAGGACAAAGAAATCTGAATTTTGGAAGCTTACATTCTAGTAGGAAACACAGTTAGTAAAACAAAGAAATAACAAATACATATATTACATAAAATATTAAAAGTTATATTATGGGAAAATTAAAAGGAATAGTTGGGTAAGAAAGTGCAGAGTGCTGAATGTGGAAGGTAGGTAAAATACAGAAAATATCCAGCAGAATAAATCTATTACTGTATTAAGATAGGTAAAAATACTTATTTCATATTATCACCTTTCCACCTCCTGCAGGTGGGATAACATTTTTTCCACTCTGCTGTCTCTTGCCATAATTTGCCATACAGTTTGGTTTGTTAATCATTGTGTTTAAAAATACGTTTCTATTCCTTCTTTGTTTAAATTGATTTATTAAAAAACTTAAAGCTGAGTGCACTGGCTCACGCCTATAATCCCAACACTTTGGGAAGCCTAGCCAAAGTGCTGGGGGGAATAGCTTGAGCCCAGGAGTTTGAGACCAGGCTGGGCAACAAAATGAGACCCCATCTTTACAAAAAATTAAAAGGTAGTTGGGCATAGAGGTAGCCACCTGTGGTCTTAGCTACACAGGAGGCTGAGGTGGGAAGATAGCTTGAACCCAGGATGTTGAGGTCGTAGTGAGCCATGTTCACCCCATCACACTTTAGTGTGGGTGACAGAGTGAATAATTGTCTCATAAACAAACATATAAACAAAAAATGTAACTAATCTAGGGAATATGTTGTGAAACAAATTTTGATATGTCTTTATTCAGTATATGGAGACTGATTTTCTTCTTTAAATATTGCAGAGTGCTGATTGTGCAAAGTAAGTGAAATATAGCAAATATTCAACAGAATAAAACTTTTACTCTATTAAGATAGGTGAAAGTATTGATTTCCATACTTTATTTTGGTGATATTTACATTTGTATAATAGACATAAGTTGTTTTGGCACTCTCCATTCATTTAGCTTTCTCCTGTTGAAAATATCCCCAATACTTCTGCCCGACTCTCAGTCATGTGGTTTTGAAGAGGTTTTGCAGAGGCATGTGACCTAAATTCTGCCTCAATTGGTAAATTCATTACTGTAGCACTGATGATTTTTCGGGGACAAGTACAAGCTTAATTCTGGTCAGGAAAAGTCAGACTCAAGATTTTAGTTTGAAATTGTTTGAAGAAAGGGAGATTCTCACTCTTTTTTTTTGAGACAGAGTCTTACTCTGTTGCCCAGGCTGGAGTGCAGTGGCAGATCTCAGCTCACTGCAACCTCTGCCTCCTGGATTCAAGCAATTCTCCTGCCTCAGCCTCCCAAGTAGCTGGGATTACAGGCACCCAACATCACACCTGGCTAATTTTTTGTATTTTTCAAAATTTTCATAAATTTTTTGTATTTTCATATAAATTTTTTGTATTTTTGTAAATTTTCATAAAATTTTTTGTATTTTTCATTCCACGTATTTTCATGGGATTTCGTCATGTTGGCCAGGCCGGTCTAGAACTCCTGACCTCAGATGATCCACCCGCCTTGGCTTCCCAAACTGCTGGGATTATAGGCGTGAGCCACCATGCCTGGCCAAGAGATTCTCTTTTCTTTTTCACTTGAACTTAAGAAGATGTTGAAGCTAGAGCCACTAGAGTCAGCTGCTACATTGGGAAACCTGAGAGTGTAGAGTCAATAGAGCAAAATACTGGTGAAAGAAGAAGAGGAAAGCTACTTATTCTTGCTATTGTTGTGGCTATTTTAGTAACAAGAACCAAAAATCCTCCCCTTTAAACTCCAGCCACTGAAGTTAGGTTTCATACTTAAAATGAAAAGACCACTTCTCAGCCATTTTTAGGAGCTGTTGAAATGACTGCATTTGAGCCAGGAGATCTCAGTTCCCCTTAACTCTGCCTTTGATTATCTGCATGGCTTTGGATCGATCACTTTATTCTCCAGTTCTGGCTACCAAATGTGGGAGTTAAATGAGACATTCTCTCTGATACCTCCTAGTTCTATCATTCTATAAAGCAGCTTAATGTGAGCATGTGACTAAAAACACCACAACATGCCCTGAAGTTCTCCCAGACTAGAACACTTGAAGTCTGTCTTCTATCAGCTGTTCACAGGGGTGGAGCCAGAACTCATTTGTACAAGTGCCTTGCTTAACTCTGTTCAAGTGTTGGTGCCTCCTGCTAAAACAATCATTAAGTGGCTCTGGGACATATGTTAGAGCCTGCCCAGTCTCTGATGCATGGTCCAGCACTGAGCCAAAATATGTTGTTTCCAGGAGAAACATGTCCATATGGACTGCTTAATTTCTATTCCTTGAAAATGTCATAATTTTTTTCCTATGTTAGAAAATTGCTGTGGAATGACTTTTGAAAAATTCCCAATAGTGAATTAAATGCTCCCTTTGAGAAATGTTGACTGTGGTTTTAAAACATTAAGTTAAACAAGCTTAAGAGACACATATTCCTATGCATTTTGCCATGTTTAGAGGCCATTTGCTTCAGTAGTAATGTGTTGGGGGTCTACTGTCTCCGTATATGATCTCTAAAGTCAGGCTGGCCATTTTATCTGAGCTTTCTGGCTTGACCTCTTACCGCCTGGATGAATTTGCGCAATTCACTTAAACTTTCTAGGCTTCAGTGGTCCTATACTTTCATAAATTATAAATTTGTAAATGAAGATAGCAATATTACATATCTCTTAGGATTCTTGAGGATAAAATGAGAAAAATAAAACACTGAGTAGAGTGCCCGGCATTTAGAAAATATTCATTAGCACATACAAGAAATACATCTGGTTATAATATTATATATATTTACATTTGCACACACACATATATCACATGTGTCATGCACATGTACACATATATATATTTTACATGATTATATGTTATCTTTATTGAATACTGAATGTGTTACCATTGTATTTTTTCCTTATGATTTCACACATGTATCTCTATAATAGTAAAAATTCAGAAGTGGCCTGTTTTGTGGTTTGCAATATAAATTATCTGATTGTCCATCTAAATGGATTATAACAACTGAATAACTTCCAATTTAAACACTTCATTGTCAACCATAAGGAAAAATCATATAAATTTAGTTCTAAACACTGGCTTGCCTGTATAACACCTGACTTGAAGTTTCAAGGATCATGGCAAATATAACAGCAAATGATGTGTTATAGGATGCACAACTCTGCCAACACCAATTGCATATATTTTTCCATTATCTTTAAATGCCAATAAGAATTAAGATTTTTTTCTTTGCTAAAATATCATCTGTTATTGTGAAACTGAAAACAAAATACTGTCTTCTGAGGCATCCTTACCTACTGAGAAACAAGAGGTTTACATAACCATTTAACTCATCTAGCCTGTGGAGATCTAAAGATTGCATTTAACTAGCTTTTCACTTCTGACTTTCTGCCTCAATTTTAATAAACTATTTGAGTATGAGCTAGCCTCCAAGTCTTAAATTCACACATAGTAGTGAACAGTTTATAATTGTCATTTAAATAACAACTCAATAACAAGAGCTTTTATATATTTCCACAGATATTGCCTAAAGAATTTGAGATCTATTTTTATATCTTCTGTTGATTAAAGAGTTTCAGATTGGTAAATCGAAATCTTTCTTCAGTTCTATTTTATAATGGCTAGCATTTTTAGAAACAAACACAAAAAGTGATGTAAAACTTTAGAACTTATAAATTCCAATAATTTACTAAAATTATTCATTAAACTTTAAATTTTTAAAGAAAATAGCATTGAAAATTTGTTTTATTTAAAAAAATTCTATTGTTCAGTTTGTCTCTAGTTAGGCACATATTATAGAAGAGAAATAAATTTTGGCACCCCTGGTAAAGCACTACTCAGGGGAAATGTGGGAATTTATTCTTTTTCTTGTCTTTCATGATTTGAATTCATCTCCCTTCCATACAGTCCTGACTTTCCAGAGTTTCACATATTTATGGAGTACCTCTTGAATAGTAACCATCAGTTTTAGGTGCTAAATTTACAAAGATAAATCATATATGAGCCTTTTGCCCTGTTTTTCATCCTTTTCTATCTGGTGAACTATTCATCCTTCAACTCTTAGATGGAAGATTCTCTCCTTTCAAGAAGAATTCTCTCTTTAGGCAGCCTTGATAGTGCTACATCTCCCTTGAACTCTCAATATATTCTGTGCAAAGAGCTACATAATCTAAAGCACTTTTAGAGCCTTGATTTGCTTATATGCCTGCATTCCCCTGATAAGCTTCAGGTCTCTAGGAAGTGAGGACTTTGTTTTACTTGACTTTGACTTTCCACCTAGAATTATGTTTTTCAAAAAGCAGTTACATTATTTCTCTGAATGCAAGATAGAATGTCTGAGCTTACAGCCTAATCTAGTTCTTCACAGAGATACTGTCTCCTGGAATTATTTCATCTTTCTGAAATTTAAGACCTCTTAAATCCCATAAAAGAAAAGAATGTATTAAATCTCTTCACTCTGAGCCTATTTTCAAAAGTTAGCTAATTTATTACTATACTCACAGATGATGCAGGTTTTATTCAAATTTTGTCATGAAACTGACTGTAAATTCACAGAGGGTTGTAAAGACAGTATAGAAAGGTTCTGTGCCTCAGTTCATCCAGTTTGCTCTACTGGTTACATCTAATACAGCAATAGTGCAGTATAAAAACCAAGAAATTAGTGTTGGTACCACATGTGTGTATAGATCTATGCCATTTTATTGCTTGCAGATTTGTGTAAACACTATCACAACTGAGGTACAAAATTATTCTAACATTGGCATCCCTCTCAATAGCCCTTCAGAGTTACACCCATCCCCTTTTCCAACTGTCCCTAACCATTGGTAAACAACACTTTATCTCTGTCTCTATAATTTTGTAATTTCAAGATTGTAATCTAAATGGAATCATATGTGTCATACCATCACCACATTGTCCATATATGATTTATAACAGTCAATTGTTGTAACACTTTTTAAGTTGAAGTAAAGTGTAGCAGCCTTATCTACTTTATACTCCTTTAACATCCCTCATTTATAATTGCTTTAAATATTTTCCCTACATACATTTAGAACATCAGATAGTGATATAATTATTGCTTCAACTGTCAAATATAATTTAGAAAACTCAAGAATAAAAGAAATGTCTGTTATACTTACCTATAGTTTTTTTTCTGTTTTTCTTCTTTGCTTTCTGATGTTCCAAGATTCTTTCTTTTATCGTTTGTTTTTTGTTTAGCAAATTTTCTTTAGCCATTTCATTAGAGTAGGTCTGCTGGTGACAAATTACAGTAGTCTTTCTTCATCTGAAAAATGTCTTGATTTCCTCTTCATTAATGAAGGATATTTCAGTGTATATAGGATCCTATGTTGACAGTTCTTTTCTTCCAGTACTTGAAAAATATTGTGTCACTTCCTTTTTACTTCTATTATTTTTGATGAGAAATCTTCTGTCATTCAAATTGTTTTTCCTCCATAGGTAAGATTTTTTTTTTCCTACTGCCTTCAAAGTTTATATTTGTTTTTAGGTTTTAGAAATTTCACTATGATGTATTTTGGCATGGATTTCTTCAGTGTATCCTGTTTGGTGTTTACTCAGCTTCTCTAATTAGGTAGATTTACATCTATTCCACCATTTTAACCATTAATTTTTAAAATACTATTTCAGCTCCTCTCTGTTAGTCCTTTTCCTCCAGATTTCTGTTAACATGAACTTAGAGCTATTGTTACAGCCTCACAGGTCCCTAAGGCTTTGTTTATTTTTTTTTTTAACAGTCCACTTCTGTTGTTCAGATTGAATAATTTCTATTATATTATCTTCAGGTTCACCAATCCTTTCCTCTGTCTCCACCATTGTGGAGTTTAGATTAATAAGGTTTTATTTTGGTTATTATATTTTTTATTTCTAAGATTTCTGTTTAGTTATTATTTTCTAAAAACTTTAATTTAGGTTCAGGGGTACATGTGCAGGTTTATCATATTATGGTAAGCTCCTATCACTGGAGTTTGATATTCAGATTGTCACCAAGGCAATAAACCCGGAACTCAGTAGCTATTTTTTCTTCTCCTCTCCCTTCTCTTATCTTCATCCCTCTGGTAGGTCCCAGTGTCTGTTGCTCCCTTCTTTGTGTCCATGTATTCTCATAATTCAGATCCCACTTATAAGACAATGAAATAATTTAGTTTTTTGTTCCTGCAGTAGTTTGTTAAGAATAAAGGCCTTTAGTTTTTGCAAAGAATAGAATCCATGTTCCTGCAAAGAATAGAATATTGTTCTTTTTATGGCTGCATAGTATTCCATGGTGTATATGAACCACATTTTCCTTATCCAGTCTACTATTGATGGGTATTTATGGTGAGTCCATGTCTTTGCTATCGTGAACAGTGCTGCAATGAACATACATGTGCATGTGTCTTTAGGCTAGAAAGATTTATATTCTTTGGGTCTATACTCAGTCATGGGATTGCTGGGATGAATGGTAGTTTTGTTTTTAGCTTTTTGAGGAATCGTCACAGTGCTTTCCACAATGATTGAACTAATTTACACCCCCATCAACAGTGTATAAATGTTCCCTTTTCTCTGCAACCTCACCAATATCTGTTATTTTTGACTTACTAATAATAGCCATTCTGACTACTGTGAGATTATCAGGTGTGGTTTGCCAACACAGGAGCTATGATGCAGGTGCCCAGGAAGTATCTGGGGCTACACTGCACGCAGATGTGTCTAAGCTGGATGAGGATGAAAATCTAGACTTCTTACTCAGCCTTCTGAAACAACCCTAGGAGAGGTCAGCAGACTAAGGTATGCCCAGGTTGGACTAGCTTGTTCTCATGGGCAAGGCCACACTGCAGAGTTCTGGTCTGACAGTTCCCTTATGGCTAAAGTCTTCTATGAGAGCAAGTTAAGCCCAGGGTGATGAGTGTCTCTGGCCATACAACACTACAGATGCTCCCACACCAAACTCTCTGGAATCCTCCCTGGCTGGAGAATTGGGTTGAGTTCTGCCTCTACCATTTCTTAAGCAGCTTTCCCTGAAAACTCAGTTGTTTGTGGTGGTAGAGAGGTCTCCACCTGCTGGGATTCCAGAGGCCCATGGCGAGAGTAGGTTGTTTCTTGTGTTCAATTCATCACCTCTGCAAGAGTCATTGGGGACCAGGAATGAGTCCCAGTTAGCAGTAGACCTGTGCAGGGTTCCCAACTTCCTAGTTATTCTTTATGTCTTCTTTTCTTTGCCATTTTTTTTTGCATTTGTGTCAAACATGTTCATAATTTCTCATTGAAGCATTTTTGTCATGGCTATTTTAATATTCTTGTCAGATAATTTAACATCTGTTTCACCTTGGCATTTGTATCTATTGATTGTCTTTTTTTATTTTTTGAGACAAAGTCTCACTCTGTCACCAAAGATATAGTATAGTGGCATGATCATGGCTCACTGTGTCCTCAAACTACTAGGCTCAAGCAATCCTCTGCCTCAGCTTTCCACAATGCTAGGTTTACAGGCCGATTGTCTTTATTTTTTTTAATTGTGGTAAGAACACTTAACATGATATGCATCCTCTTAACAAATTTTAAAACGTGCAATAGAGTGCTGTTAACTACAGGCACAAGGTCGTACAGCAGCTTACTAGAATGTACTCATCTTTTTTAACTGAAATTTTGTGCCCATTGATTAGTAGCTCACCACTTCTCCCTTTCTGCTAGACTCTGGAAATCACCAGTCCATTATTTAATTCTAAGTATTTGCCTATTTTAGGTACTTTAAATAAGTTGAATTTTTTAGGAGTTGTTCTTTTGTATCTGATTTATTTCACATAACTTAATGATTTCAAGGTAAACCCATGTTCTCACATATTGCAGAATTTTCTTCTTTTTAAGGCTGAATAATATTCAATTGTATGGTTGCCTTTCCTCCTTCAAATTGAAATTACTTTTCTCAATCAGATTGTAAACATGACAAGTAATATTTGAATTTGAACATTTTGGGTTTTATGTTATGAGACTTCAAGTCTTATTTAAATATGTCTGACCTCCTCTGGAACCATGTATTCTGTGGAAGGGGGCACTGACTTTTTATTACCAGCAGAGGGTGGAAGTTTAAGTTCTTTACTCATTTTTATTTGGCACCATGGGAGGGGACAGGCTTTTTATTACTGTTTAACAGGGATGGGAGTTTCAACTTCCCACTAGGTCACTATGGATGCCTACCTGCCTGGGAAGGGCATGGGTGCCTCATTACTTTTTCCCATATGGCCTCCAGTAATTCTTTGGGAGAGATGGCCTGGTTACCTCTGGGCAGTGGTAAAATCCTGATTCTCCGCAGGTCTCCACTGACGTTACTGTTGCAGTGGAGGGAAGGGAATGCTGACCTCCTAGACTCCTTACTCAACCTTCTGACACTACCCCAGGTGGGAAGTTGGGGCGCCTGGCATGGATAGAAATCTGGGCTCCCCACCTGCCTTGTGCTGGCTGATGGTGGAGGTACCACATATTATTTTCTTTACTGTTTAGCTGAAATAAAGAGGTTATCATCTAAAAGTTTTCTTTCTTTGTGGGCTTCCTGTCTTCTGATTCTTGAGCTAGGGAGAAGAGGCTTTTCTTTGTGCTTCATTTTTGTTTGTGCCTGTTGATGTTTCACAGTTGTTGGGTTCTCTAACTTTCAGTTCAGGATATATGGGCTAGCAAGGCAATCCAAGTAACTCATTGCTGTGAATTCCCTCAGGTTCTGAGACTGCCAGCCTGTCTGTCTT
Source organism: Plecturocebus donacophilus (assembly GCA_004027715.1). Taxonomy (NCBI): domain Eukaryota; kingdom Metazoa; phylum Chordata; class Mammalia; order Primates; family Pitheciidae; genus Plecturocebus; species Plecturocebus donacophilus. The sequence goes on along the minus strand of PVKP010008293.1, from coordinate 17,194 downwards.
CTCTCTACCTTTCAGAGTCTTCTTATGTTTTTTTTATATATAATGTGCATAGTTTTCAGCTGTACTTAGCAGGAGTAATACAGAAAGTTCCTGAAGGTTTATCTATTAAGATTAGAACTGGCTATGATAGCATTTTAATCTAATCATGATCATATTGTGGTGTATAAGGTAAATTATTTAAATAAAAGAACAATGTACATTATTCTTTTTTTT
>PVKP010008293.1:0-16881 GCA_004027715.1 Plecturocebus donacophilus | reverse complement strand
AAAAAAAATAAAAAAATAAAAATATTATTGTAAAACAACTAACTAGAGGAGGCTTTAAAGTTATTTTTAACAATTATTTCAAAGAATAATAACAAGAAAAAGTCTGAATAACTAGAGAAAACATGATTGTGGTTGGATGACTTAAAATTATCAAGATGTTAATTCTTGTCAATTTAGTGAATCATTGCAATTCCAATTCTTATTTCAGCATAAATGTTTAAGGAATTTCTTCAAATCCAAAAGCTTAAGTAATTTGAGGGGAAAAAAAGGGTGCAAATGTAGATAAATGCCCATGATAATGATGGTCAATTTTTTTAAAGTTAGATCATGGTTTTTATTTTTTGTTTTTAAAATTTCCATCTATGTTTTACATTCAAAGTGTATGTGTACAGATATGTGTATGTGTATGTTACAGAGCTATATTAAGTGATGTTGAATTTGGGCTTCTATTGATCCTATAACCTAGGAAGTAAACATAGTATCCAACAGGAAATTTTTCAGTCCATTTCCTCTTCCTTCCTTTCCCCCTTATGGAATTTCCCCTTATTTTTCTCATTTTTATGTCTACGTGAACACAAGATTTAGTTTACACTTATAAGTGAGAACATGCAACAGTTGGTTTTCTGTTTCTTCATTAATTCGTTAAGTATAACTGGTTCCAGCTACATCTATGTTACAGCAAAGAACATGATTCTGTTCTTTTCTAGGCTGTTGAGTATTCCATGGGAATATACTTCATTTTCTTTATCCAATCCACCATCAACAAGCACTTGGGATTCCAAGTTGTTTCTATTGTGAATAGTGCTGCATGTGTCTTTTTGGTAGGACAATTTATGTTCCTTTGAGTATATTCTCAATAATGGGATTGCTGGGTCAAAAGGTAGTTCTATTTTTAGTTCTTTGAGAAATCTCCTAACTGCTTTCCACAGGGGCCGAACTAATTTTTATTCCCACCAACAGTGTATAAGTGTTTCCCCTTTTCACCACAGTCTCACCAGCATGTTTTTTTTTTGTTTTGACTTTTTAATAATAGCCATTCTGACTGATGTGAGATAGTATTTCATTGCTTTGCATCTCATTTATTTGCATCTCTCTGATGATTAGTAATGTTGAACATTTTTTTCAAATATTTATTGGCTATTTGTATATCTTCTTTTGAGAAATGTCTGTCCTTTGTCCACTTTTTGATGAGGTTATTTTTCTTGTTGATTTGTTTGAATTCTTTATAGCCTCTAAATATTAGAATCTTTATAGAATCTAAATATGAATGCTTTGTCAGATGCATAGTTTGCAAGTATTTTCTCCCATTCTGTAGGTTGGTGGTTTATTCTGTTGATAGTGTATTTTGATGTGCAGAAGCTCTTTAGTGTAAGTTCCATTTGTCTATTTTTAATTTTGTTGCATTTGCTTTTAGGATCCTCATCATAAATTATTTGCCAAGGCCAGTGACTAGAAGAGTATTTCTTAGGGTTTCTTCTAGAATTTTTATAGTTTGGGGTCTTATGTTTAAGTCTTTAATCTATTTTGAGTTAATTTTTCTATGTGGTGAAATATAAGGGTCCAGTTTAATTCTTCTGCATAGAGTTTTTCCAACACTGTGATGGTTAATTTTATGTACTAACTTGTCTATGCTATGATACCCAGTTGTTTGATAAGACACTAGTGTAGATACTGCTTTGAGAGTATCTTGTAGATATAATTAGTAGCTGTCATTGATTGACTTGAAGTAAATGAGATTACCCTTGATAATATAGGTGAGTCTCACTTAGTAACTTGAAGGCTTTAAGAGCAAACAATAAGGTTTTCCAAAGAATAGAGAATTCCACTTCAAGACTGTAACATAGAAATCCTGCCTGAGTTTCTAGTCTTCTGGCCTGTCCTATTGATTTCATAGTTTTCATTCTACACACTCACATGAAGCAATTCCTTAATCCTTTGCCCATTCGCCCTAACTCAGTGCGTGTTGCTACAGTGTTTAATCTGAGATAACTCTGCCATGAAATATCTTGCTTTTATTATTTTGCATTGCTCTAGTATATCAACTTTGGAAACAAAAGATATCATTCTATTTGTAGCATTCTGTTTTTATTAGTGGTATTTCCATTTACAAAATATAGTAATTCTCGACCTCTGAAAATGTCAAATCCTAGAACATGTAGAATTCCTATGCACGATGTTAACATCATTCTTGAACAGTTGTTAACTGAGGATTCATTTGATGAAACTGATGTTTCTGAAATAGATAATTCTGATATTGACACTGTTTAGAAAACTCTAAAAGCAGTTTTTATATTTTATTTTTACATTGAAAATCAGTCAGATTTGCTTCATCCTCAAAAAGTGTATTTATGTAGAATGAGTGCTGGCAGCAAGCTGCACTTTGCTTTTTTAAATGGTGGGGAAATGGTTAAAATAAATCTCTCTGATTTTTTTTTCTAAGATCTATCTATCTGTCTGTCTGCCTATCTGCCTATCTTGCTGGTTCTGTTTCTCTAGAGAATACTGACTGACAAGCACTGTTACAATAGATATGCTACAAAACTATAGTGATTGAATTTTTAAATAGTACAGTGATGAAAATTTTAAAAGGAAGGAAGAAAAAGCAGAATAGAAAAGAACAGAAAGGGAGAAAGGAAAACAGAAAGAAAGAAGAGAAAAAAAGGGCAAGAAAATAAGTCATTGTGATAATGGTAGAGGATTATATCAATAGATCAATGGAATAGACTATAACTCAGAAATAGATTTGTGGATATATACAAACTTTATCAAACAGAGGGCACCACAAATCAGCAAACCTTAAAGAGAAAAAATATAGTTGAATCTTTACATTACACTATACACAAAGCTAAAGACCAGATAGACTAGAAGTATAAATAAATCATTAGATGTAATATTCTTTTTTTCCCCCAAAATTGTTTGTTTGCAAAGTGAGCTGCAGCTTATTCTCTTCAATTGTTGCACTCCATGTCTTTCTCTTTATTGGCTTGACATTGAGTTTCCTTTCCATAAATTCTGTATTTCATGTTTAACAGCTTTCAGTGAGTATTATTAGATGGCAAACATGGTACTAGGTACTTTATGTATCTTATCTCCAATCCTCATAACAACCTAACATAACAGGTATGATTACAGCCTTTGTTTTTTTGAGATGAAGTCTCCCTCTTATCTCTCAGACTGGAGTGCAATGGCGTGATATCGCCTCACTGCAATCTCCATTTCTGGGGTTCAAGTGATTCTCCTGCCTCAGCCTCCCGAGGAGCTGGGATTACAGGCACCTGCCACCATGCCTGGCTAATTTTTGCATTTTTAGTAGAGATGGGGTTTCACCATGTTGGCCAGGCTGGTCTCAAACTCCTAACCTCAGTTGATCTGCCCGCCTCAGCCTACCAAAGTGCTGGGATTACAGGCATGAGCCACCATGCTCAGCCAATATTCTTAAAATTGAATTTTTTTTCACAAAAATATTAACAGCCTGGTGACAATCTGTCAGAAATCATTCACAGTATCTAAAACTGACATTTGATTTACAAGATACAAGAAGTAAACATGAAAATAAACAAAACAACATAAAACTGAGAAAACAATAGGCAGTCACCAGAATAGAGAATATAAGTATCCAAGAAAAATATGGACAGATGTTCAGTATTAGAATTATCACAGAATACAGTTTATACTAAAAATATTGGCAAAAGATACACTTAATACTAGTGGTATTGGCAAAGATTCAGGTAAGATAGTGTCAAATATTGGTGAGAATCTGTGGGGTTGGGAATGAGAGCTGAAATGTATCATTGTAGTAGTGTATATGAATATATCTTTTCTGCCCATATTCTGAATGTAATGAGTAAAATTTTGTTAAATATTACGACCCAGGGAAACAAGTCTTCAGAAGAGAAACTTTCTCACAAGCCAATCAAGGAATTTGGTGGTGTTCAACATTACTTTCAGTATGGCAACTGGGACATGGAAATAATTCAGGTGTCCATTTCAAGGAAATGAGCAAGGCAATGTGTTGAGTGTATACTGTATAAAAACTATACCTTCCAAAGAACTGGATGTACATAACAATGTGAATAAATATTAATAATGTAGTGCTGATAAAAAAAATTAAAGCCATAAAGAGATTTGTGGTATTTTCAAATAACATTTTTGAAAGTTAAAAACACAGGTACAGTCAAAACAACCTATAGATTGTACAGAGATGCACAGATATCTAAGGACATACATCAAACATACTAAGGTGGATGTACATGGTAGGGAAAGGGAGGGAAGAGTGGAAATTGGCAAGAAAGGGAAAAACAAAATAATCAGAACAGTCCTGCAAAAGGTGGACCATGACCAGACCCGTATAATGATCTCAACCTTGGGCACCCAAGATAAAATCAATCAATCAATCAATAAAGTAAAGAAAGGAAATTCTTGGACAGATCCCAACAGAAGCAGAAGATCCGCATATGCTGCATAAAATGTGAACTTTTAACAAGCTCCCAAGGTCATTCTTACACATGTGGAAGTTCGAGTCTAGAGTTTGGAATTGGGACTCAAGACATCAGATTTACTTCTAGTTCTGCCAGTAATATGGTCACAGTTTCCGAATTCTCTATACCTCCATTTCCATATTATTCATTTATTACATAGAATTTACCTTATCAGACTCTTCAGTGAGGAATTTTTTTTTAAATTCAGGTATTTTAGAAACATGTCAGTAAAATCATTATTAGATTTAATTAAATTTTATGTACAAACTAAGGAATTTAGGACTCAGATTTTGTACAATCTGTAGAAGGAAACAAAATAGAGACAAATCCTGCAGAATTTGGATGATGGGTATATTTAATTAGGAAAATTGCCAGATCAGTTCTAAAATAGAAGCCAAATATAAAACAGGCAAGAAGGCAGTGTAAGTTTCTTCCAACAGAGGTGGGAATTTGTATGTTGTAGGAGGAAACCACATGGAGAGCCCATGTATTTTAAACACTAGGATTTTGGCATTCAGAGATTTGTTTTTACTTTACAGCCTGAGATAGGCAGCTTACAAGATTAAATAACATTTCTTGAAACAGTTTTTCTGGAAGACAAAGATTGCTTTCTATTTTGTCCAATCTGGATAGGAAGAATGTCATTACTATTCCCTTTATTTCCCTGCCCAATTATGTACTTACATTTCGGAAAAGGAAAAATGTAATACAAATGTGTAAATACTATCCTGAAATCAGATACTATATACAGAGGTTCTTCATTGAAGGGGATTTTGTCCTTCCCCACCTCACAGGTAGTTGGCAACGTCTGGAAACATTTCTGGTTGTCAGAACTGGAGTGAGTAGGATTGCTGTTGGTACCTACCAGGTAGTGGCCAGAGATGCTGCTATATATCCTATAATTGGGATAACACACACAATGAAGAATTATCCCACTTAAATTGTCCGCATTGCCACAGAGGAGAAACCCTGTTGTATAGTATTACTTCATCATGCTTAATTCTAATGAGCTCTCTAGGAAAAATCTAGTAAATCCTCTTAACATTTGTTTTATAGATAATATTATAGTATTGAATATATGCTTATGATTGCCCATATCCATTTAACCATCTAGCTGTTTTTCACTCACTGAACTAGTGTGCACTGGCTATCTACTATGTGTCAACAATCATTCAAAGCACTCCAAAGCCAAGGAAGAATAAAACCTAGTCATTGCATTATAGATAATCTCAGTTCATGTCAAGAAGTCTTATAATATAATCTAACATGATATAAAATCATCAAAAAACTAGCATAGAAGAGAGTATATATTGCTATACTGTATAAATTAATAAAATATAATAAAATCATCACAACATTTTAACATGCTAAATACTGAAAGTCTAAATACCCGACAAATGTCATTATTTTAATTAATTTTGCATTTTCGTAAGAACTCATTGCTCACTTTCTGGAAATTCTTCAAATAGTTTTTGAAAGTATGTGGTGTACTGTCTGTTCACATCAGAGATGATCAATACAATGACACATGCCACATACAGGTAAGATTAAAGAGACCTTCTCTGAAAAATCATCATGATGAGGCTTATTTTTTATCCACTAGTGCAGCCAAAGTATGAGCAATCAGTATATTAAAAATTCAGAGAATCAAAGAAAAAAGTATCATCTTATATGTTAAAGGAGTAGAAAATGGCCCATAATATATTCAATATGTGTGAACTTGGAAAGTCTCTGTAAAGAGAGCAGGCTCTTTCCTAGTTACTTCAAGAGCTACTCACAAAAGTTTTCCTATTGCAAATCTCCTCCATTCTGTTTAATTTCTTTTCCAAATTTTTAGAAATTGAGTATGAAAGTTGCTATTCATATTTAAGAGTAAGCCTATTCATTTTTTTTTCGAAAAAATGATTTTGAGATAAATTTGACACCTGAGAAGAGGAATTTCACCAAGTTTTCTGGTAACAAATTTGCCCTGGTCAGGCAGAGCAGGTTTCATGTAAGAAATTTCTGGGGAATAAGTGACCCAGGAAGCTGAAGCTCTGTAGGAACTGGCCAGGAACCCCAGAAGATGCTCTCTGATTCCAGTATCTCCAGAGAGGGGATGATAAAAAAATCTTTACCCGGAAATCTTATACAGGCTCTGCCACAAGTCAGGAAAGTGCTAACTTCAAAAGCATTTTTCTGAATCTGAAAATTATGTTGCTCTCTATAAGTCTGTGTGATGAGGTGGTCCACATGTTTCCTGATATACTAGGCTTATTGAAACTGATGTCATTGACTCACAAAGGAAAAAACAATTCAAAGCAGTACAAGAAAATAGACTCAAGGATTGTTCCTGTGTCATGAACTGATGTGTTTCCCGACATATCTGACTGGACCAAAAAAATAAAATGTTAGAGATTTTGACATAACAGAGGCATATGGAACAACTGATATATGAAATTACCTTTTTCTTTCTCACTAAGGAAGTTGTAAATGTTCTGTCATAATTTCTTAAAATAGATATACAGAAATTTAGAAAAATTCCAAACAAGAAAAATTTGTCCGTATGCCATAGAAATTACGCTTCTAAGTAAATTTTAACATATGTTTATCAATTTCATTTTCAACATGTTATTTTCAGAAAATACCTTTAGTGCTACTATGTTTACTCTTTTTAACTATGTAAATCAATGTGTCATTCCACTGAAATATACTCCATATGAACAAGAGAAATTTATCTGACATACCAAAGGCTTCTATAGAAGATAAGATACAAGCCTAAGCCTGCAACATTCTCAAATATCATACGAATAGAAGGAAAAAGTAATTGTGTGAGAAAACCCCTGAGGCCAAAAGGCAGACAAATAAAAAAATAATTTGCACATTTTCAATTTAATTTACAAGTTTTACAATTCCAGGAAGGGAATATGTATATGTATTTGAACAATCATATATGTCATGTGCCGATGTACTTCATAGACTTTTTTTTATGCCCAAGGAAAGTTGTCAGAAATGTCATGAGGAATGACAAGAACAATAGAATGCTTAACCCAGGTGTCCAAATCATCACTTCCCCATATAGTCAAGATTCTTAAACATTGTGGAAAGGGAAGAGCAGAAACAGCAGAAAGGGAACAAATAATTCCTGCCCTGGATTAGTACTCTCTTAATTATGCTGTCAATTTCTTTCTTTCTTTCTTTTCTTTAAATGTTTAGTATTTCTGGTTATAAAAATGCATATTTGTTGCCAAAATATTAAAAATATGCAAATAGTCATTTTAAAAGATATTGTTACCACCCAGAATTTAAAGTATATTCCTCCAAAAACATTTTCATCTTAACATTAAGATGAAGAATGACTGGCAGGTGTTAATGCTGATTTTGCAGTTCTACTCAGTGTACCTGGACTATGGGCAACTCATGTCAGCCTCCTGCCGTCAGTAGGGATCTTGAGAAGCCCACCAATGCATCTCAGTCAGTCTTCTTTCTGGAGAATAGGATGGAAAGGAAGGAAACAGAAGGAAAATAATTAATAAAATAGAATAAGATGAAGATGATAGTATTTGTATTTGTAAGATTAACCCTCAGCAGTGAGGAGAATGGAATTACAACCTATAGATGGTTCCTTATTTTACCTGCCAAGTATTTTCTACTGTATCTAAGAACAAACATACTGCAGGCCTTTGCATCATATTTTAAAGAAATACTTCAATCATAGACATTGGTAAATGGAATAAAGGACATTGTGTGTACGTATGTACCTATTTTGCTTATTTTCAGGAAAGTAATAATAATAATTATAACTTATATTAACTGTTTCCTATATGTTGTGCACTGTGCTGGACTTTACACGCATTATTTCATTAATTATGTTTGTTATTTTATTGATGAAGAAACTGAATAGAAAAGGAAAGGTATGACCAAAAGTTAAAAAGTGGCAGAGCCTGGGCACGAAACCAGTTAGATCTGATGCCAGGGCCACTATCCTCCACCACACTTCCCTAATACTTGCCACTCCCAACAACTGTGTGGACCATTTTTTAAAAGAATATCTTTCAAGGTATAAGATTTCAAAAATAATTCTTAACACTATTTAATTATTAAAAATTATGAGATATTATTTTTAAAATGTACTTGTGGGAAGCAAGTGAAGACTTTGAAAGAGCCAGCCCCTACTGATTAACATTGTCCTCATAAAATAAATTTCTTTTAATCACTTAATAGTGATGTATAATGTCGTATCCAGTTAAAGAGTTTGTCTCATGTCATTACATCATCTTTATATTGTATTTTAAAAAGACATACAGTCATGAGACAGAAAAAATAATTCCTGATCCATCGATCTTTCAAACATAGCCATATGATCCTAAAGACACCGATAAAATAAAAACAAGAAATGAACTAGTTGGACTTAAATTTTGGAAGTGTTTTAACTCCCTCAAATAAATAGAGCAAGTAGTAAGGAAAAGCCTTCCACAGTACCTGTTGTTATCTTAGTGGGTTAAAAAATAGGAATTACCTGTTCTGTACTCATAAGTGTGATAATATCTAAAATATTTGAAAATAAAACGGTAGGGAGTTGTTGTTTAATGGACAAAAAGTTTACTTTTCCAAAATAAAGAGTTCTGGAGAGTGGTTACATAACAATGTGAATGTACTTAACACTACTCAACTGTAAACTTTAAAAAAGGTTAAGATGGTAAATTTTATGGTATTTGTATTTTACCAAACAAAATAGCACTGGTCTCAGGTCAGAGTTTTCTCTCCTGGCCTTCTCTTCTGCCCCACTCTAAGTCTTTCTTTAACTGAATACATTCAGTTTGTGGGTGAAAAAAAGAACAATTTTCTATTATAATCACCACAACTTTTAAGATCTGTCAGTGGTTTACCTGACTTTTATATACTTTCTCATAGTTACTATAAACACTGAAGAATTACTTGCTTTCAGAGTTGATAGATAAAAAAGGTCTCTCACTTTCTTACTAGAAATTTTTCTGCATTTCTCTAGAAATTATCACAGCGAATGGCAGTCTTGATCACCATTCCTGCTAATTATCTTTTACATAGGTTCCAAAGACGGTATGACAAAATCTAATGCTTACTGCTTGGCAGTCCCAAAGAGATGTGAATAGATTCCCTTAGCTCATTAGAAACAGAGTTGGAAGGGTTGTTTCTCATGGACACTTGGGCTGTATCTGTATGGCAGCTCTGTGATAAGGCATAACCCCACCTTTTGTCAGAAGCCAGTTTTGGCATGTCAAAGATGGAGTCGCTTGGTAAACTAATCTTCAGGCAGTTAACTGTAAAAAACGTGAGGTATTCCCCAGAGTCCAGTCCCAAGAGTCCAAGCTACTCCTCTGTACCAGAGATTAAGACCACAGTGGAATTCCAGCATATCAGTGCTGCTTGGAAAATGTACACTTTCCATCTTAATCAAAATCCAGCTTCATTATGGTTCCTCCTACTGGGTAATATTTCTTTTGGCTTTAATCTAAGTAGCAGTTGCCCAAAATAGAATCCCTATTCTGCTATGAGTCAAACTCAGTTGTATTGTTGATCCTAGAGTTTGACCAGCTTCAGAGAGCCAGAGCTGGAAATAAAGGATCAAGGAAAACCAACAACTTTGTCAAAACACAGACTGGAACACACGTGCCTCAGCAACAGCTTTGCTGACCCAGCTTCTCCTTCGAGAATTTGGCTTGACTTTGAGGGGTTCATTTTCAGTGAGGTGAATGAAGAGTTGGCAGTCTGGCTCTCACTTACTGTAATTGAGTCAGACAATTAAATTGCCTCCCAGTTACTGAAAATGTAAACCACATACGCGGTATGTGGGTCACAGCATTCCAGTGGTGCATGTCCAGTATAGTGACTTAATGCCTGGATATGGAGGACACTTGAGTCAAAGCAGTATAGCACGCTGGCTCAGCAAATGCACATGCATGCAACAAGAGCAACACCAAAAGTCTGGAGCCTTGGAAGATATCCTAGAATCTGTGCTTCAGCACATGGATTTATTTAGACAAAAAAATGTGTCAGCTTATCATTGTGGTATAATTTTTGGATAGCTTTCCTTAAAAATCTTAAAATGAAGCATGTTTTAAATATATTTTTCTTTACACAGAACCTTCCCCAAAATTCTCCATTTGTCTTCCCAAAATCAAAATTGTATTTAAAGATGTAAAATAAACATTTTTGCATTGAGTACTTGAAGGAAGGCTGACCAATGTCTCATTCTCAGTTTGTGACATGATGTAGGCTTTGGAGAAAGAAAGTCAACTTAGTGACATTGGCAGAATTGAGGAAAGGGGGTAGATTGTGCATATGTTTAATTTGACTTACTATGAATGCCAGTGCTGTCAATTGATGATTTTAATATAGGCGGTAATGAGGAAGCAATGTGTTTTATAATCTACCTTACTTTCAGGTTAATAGCTGTTTTTTAACATCTTAAAATCTTATAATACAAAAGCAATATAAACATATAATACAAAAATTCTTATAAGAAATAGACTATGAAAAGTGTTACTTAAGAAAAAAACATTTGATCTGTATTTGGATTTTCCTTGGCAAATCTTACATCTCAGGGCTATAACCTCTCACTCTGTAAGTTTTTTGGTATCTGGCTCCATCAGCACATGTTGTGTGTTAAAGGAATGCTTTTCTAGCCTAGCACAAGCAGAATCACCAAGATGCATTTGTATGTATGTATGTGTATGTGTGCCCCAGCCAGGGATATTTCCTATGCAAGCATCTTTACTGATTCTTATTTCAATCCATTTGCATACTTAGCATACCATGTTCATAGAATTATATTAAGAGTTTAATGAGGAAAACCACTGTTTTCCTGGTGGGCTTGCTCTCTAATTCTTCACATTTCTATTCTGAGTGTTCTGCTTATAAGATTATCTTCATTAGCACTAATGTTTCTCCAATAGTCTTGGGATAAAAGATAAAAAGTCTGAAACTGCGAGTCTGGCTATTATTTTTGCCACTGACCTTTATTGCTTTTATTTTGAGTGTAATAAGTTTATCCATTTCTCAGTTTCAGAGGAACATATTCATGCTATGTCCACCTCTTTCAGGCTTTCTCAAACCAACCTTCTTCTTGAAGCTTCTCTCATTCTAAGGACGCAGCCAAGTGCTACATGTTAAAGGTATACATTGGCCAATTTCTAAGTGTATGCCTTGACATGGTGATAGAAGAAAATACAACACTAATGGAGAAAAATAGTCATTATACCAAGTCCTGTTCCCATTAATTACTTTTTACATTTTCTAATTCAATGAATGCATTAATTTCTATTTCAAGGAATGCATTGTGATGTTTAGGGAAAGTGATGAAATAACATAGTTAGTGTGTGTATGTCCTATGCTTTAGATAGTCTGACAAATTGTATTAGTCTATTCTCATACTGCTATGAAAAATTACCCAAGACTGGGTAATTTATTAATAAAGAGGTTTAATTGACTCACAGTTCTGCAGGACTGGGGAAGCCTCAGGAATCTTACAATCTGACAGAAGGGGAAGTAAACATGTCCTTCTTTGCATCATGGTAGAAAGGAGAAGTGCAGAGCAAAAGGGGAAAAAGCCCCTTACAACACCATCAGATCTTGTGAGAACTCACTCACTATCTTAGAAACAGCATGAAGATAATGACTTCCATGATTCAATTACCTCCCATTGGGTCCCTCCCACAATATGTGGGGATTATGGGAACTACAATTCAAGATGAGATTTGGGTAGGGACACAACCAAACCATATCATAAACATACACACAACATATACAATTTTAGAACATGATATTAAAAATAAATTTTAAATCTTAAGCAGCCATATCATTCTTGTTTATAAAACTCTTTGTTCTACAAGTCTTTGTTATATAAAAGTTCTTAAATAGCCAACATAAACAAAGTATATAAATACAGCAAAAGACAAAATTAATATATATATTACATTATGAAAACTAGTTTAAAAATTATTTCATAATGAAGAATTATAAAAGACATCAAAATACCAAATAAATTTTCCCAGAAAATTTCCAAGGCACAAAGCATATCCCAAATATCACCTATATATGCAATGAAAATGAGCTCTAATTCACAATAGCAATTAATTTATAAATACCCATATTTGCCTCTAATAAGAAACATGGTTACCAACTTAAGGAAAATAACAATTTAATGGTGTAAGAAAATTTGAATGACAAGAAATAAAATGTTATTTTAAAAGATGTCAGTAATTTTCCCCAAATTATAAGAGAACACTGACAAACTCCCAATGAAACATTTTAAGTAAAAAATAAAAAACTATAATTTGAAAACCCTAAATTTACTCTTATTTAAAAAAATATGTTCAGAAGCTGACATCACTGTTCAGTTGTTGAGTATGGAGTAGGAAGAGAACAGATATTGTTAAAATAGGGGAAGCCTGAGGGAGTCAAGATGGCTGAATAGACACAACTCCGGAGCACAACACCCAATGAGAGAGATGCAGAAATCTAGGGAGCTCCTAGCTTCAACGGAGGTACCAGGTGCATTTCAATGGGTCTGGTCAGATGGTGAGCAAAGCCCAGGCAGGGCAGACTGAGGTGGGGAGGGGTGCTGCTTCACCCAGAAAGTGCATCTGACGGTGAATCAGAGGCTCCCCGTCTGGCATTCCAGTCCAGGTACAGCACTTCCCCAAAAGCCTCAGCAATATAGAGAACGGGGGAATCTTTGCCAGTCGAACGTCAGGAATTACAAGCACAGAGATGAATAATCCATGATGGTGTCCCGGATTGGCGCACAGATCTAAGCAAACGCATAAACCCATAAGCTGGCTGGGAGAGGCTGTGGACAGAGCTATTGCCTGCTCCTGCTGCCCGGAGAGAGAGGAAGCTGAAAGTGGGAAGAGAGACGGTGCAGCTGGGCGGGGGCGGGGGCGGGGGGCGCCGGGTCCCTCCCCCTCCCCTCCCCTCCCCTCCCCTCACAGACCCCAGACGGCTGAAGCACTAACTCTAGCAGTTTAGGCAGACAGTGCCTCAGTCTGAGCTGAACCCTGAATGATCCAGCCCTGTGGAGGAAAGACAACCCACCATTAAAGAGGTGGGACTATGCTTCATGTTTTAACAAAAAACACAGGAAGCCTATGTAGCAGCTGGACAGTATTCTTGACCACCCAGCAGCACCTCCAGGTCAGAGGAAGAGGCAGGCCTAATCTCCCAGTGTAAACAAAAAAGACACAGGAAGGTCACAGCAAAAGAAACCATCATTAGAGCGAACCGGCAACCAACAAAATGGGAAAACATTTTTGCAGTCTGCCCATCTGACAAAGGGCTAACATCCAGAATCTACAAAGAATTAGATATACAAGAAAAAAACCCCATTCAAAAGTGGGCAAAGGATATGAACAGACACATTTCAAAAGAAGACATATTTGAGGCCAACAAAAATGAAAAAAGGCTCATCATCACTGGTCATTAGAGAAATGCAAATCAAAATCATGTTGAGATACCATCTTGCGCCAGTTAGAATGGTGATCATTAAAAAATGAGACAAGAGATGCTGGAGAGGATGTGGAGAAATAGGAACACTCTTACACAGTTGGTGGGAGTGTAAATTAGTTCAACCATTGTGAAAGACAGTGTGGCGATTTCTCAAGGATCTGGAAATAGAAATCCCATTACTGGGCATCTACCCAAAGAACTATAAATTGTTTTACTGTAAAGACACATGCACACATATGTATGTTCATTGCAGCCCTACGTATAATAGCAAAGACCTGGAACCAACCCAAATGCCCATCAGTGATAGACTGCACAAAGAAATGTGGCACATATACACCATGGAATACTATGCAGCCATAACAAACAATGAGTTTGTGTCCTTTGTAGGGACTTGGATGAATCTGGAAACCATCTCAGAAAACTGACACAAGAACAGAAAACTAAACACCACATGTTCTCACTCATAGGTGGGTATTGAACAATGAGAACATATGGACTCAGGGAGAGGAGCATCACACACTGGGGTCTGTTGGTGAGACTAGGGGAGGGACAGTGGGGGGTGGGGAGGGATAACATGGGGAGAAATGCTGGATATAGTCAAAAGGGGAATAAAGGCAGCAAACCACCTGGTTGTGTATGTACCTATGCAACAACCCTGCATGACCTGCACATGTATCCCAGAACCTAATGTAAAATTAAAAAAAAAATTCAACCCCTGTAGGAAAGCAAAACCGAAATTGAAAAATGAAAAAAAAAATAGGGGGAAGCCTCACCTCAAGAGTGACAGACACCAAAGGCAGATAATCAAATAGAATTGGAAAGTGTGATAAAACAAGGTTCAACACAAGGAAAGCAGATAAATTAGTGGCCAATTAGAGGGAAGGTGATACAGATTGAATGTACAAAACATGAAATGCTCCAAAATCCTAAACTTTTTGAGTACCAACATTGTACTCAAAATAAATACTCTTTGGAGCATTTTGGATTCTGGATTTTTAGGTTTGGGATGCTCAACTTAATACAGATATTCCAAAATCTGAGAAAATAAACAATCTGACACTTCAGTCCTAAGAATTTCAGAAAGGAATATTTCACCTTTATATATCACATCTCAAATATCATGCCAGAAATCCCAAAATCCTAGTAGCAAATCTAAGTAGAAATAGTACATAGAAAAGAGTCTAGACATAAAAGTATAAAAGAGACATGACTTCTTGTCATTGGTCTGACCAGGATGCAGTATGTGAGTGAGTTGGCATGCATATACAAAAATAAATTGGGAAGAATGACAAAGTTGAGAATGAAAAGAAAATACGATGACTACTACTATATCCTTTGTTAAAACATAAATATAATAATTTTCTTTTAAAAAATAACTTTAAAAGCATAACACAGTAAGAGAGAAAGAATCTAATACTAAGTAGTAGTATGACAGAACAAAAGAAACATCACAATTTAGCTTCACCCACGGGTGTTGAGAGAAATAATTAGCAATTTATAAGAAAATATGTTTAAATCTCACATCTCATAATAATATAAAATACATTTTAATGGGCATATATAATTAAGTATATTTGAAAACAAAAAATATGAGAAGAAACTCAATGAGGATTTTGAGAAAAAGAGAGCCTAACATTATTACAAATTTTTGGCCAGAGCAACTGGAAAGAGGTCATCTACTAAGATGGGAAATCTGTGGGAGGATCATTTAGGGGCGGGATTAGCAGTTCATTTTTGGACATGTTTGCTTGAGATTCTGATTAGATATCTAAGTAGAGATTTCAGGCTGGGTGGAGTTGTAGGGAGTGGGTGGCATTTGATTTAGTCTAGAGTTTGGGAAAGAAGTCTGGGTTGACAACATAAGTATTCAATTTTTCAGAATATAGATGGTGTTTAAAGTTGTAAGATGTGAGTAGAGGTTGAAGAAATGGGGAGGAATCAACAAAGGAGACTCAAAAGTAGCAGCCAGTGAAAAGAGGGAAACGAGGAGTATATCGCCCTGGAAACCAAGAGGGGTAGAAACGTGTTTCAAGGTGGAGGAGAGATCAGTTGAGCCAAATGCTCCTGATAGATCGAGCAAGATGAGAACAGAGAACTCTATTTTGCATTGAGGAATGGAAGATATGATGACAGAGTGAAAGGCTGTTTTAATGGAGGGAAAGAGGACAGATTAAAGGAATTTAAGATAGTATACATACATAATTTTGAGTTTTGCTATCAATGGTAACAAATGAAAAGTGTCTGGAGGGAGATATGGATTCAGGAGATAAATTTTTGTTTGGTTGTTTTCTAAGTGGAAAGAAATTAAAATCTGTTTGCCAAATGGGGTTTACATAGTGGAGAGGAAATTTCATAATGCAAGGAAAAGAAGAAAAATTATGAACCAATGATCTTGAGTAGGTGAAAGTTGAATGAGCTGTAATATGAAAGTAAAAGGTGTTGAACTTTCTTAGCTGTGGGGTCATCTATCAGTAGTCACATGAGGGAGGGTGAACACATGGGCACAGATACACATAAGATTATAGATGTGGCAGTAGAGGCATGGTACTAATATTTAACTATCCATTGTAGATTGTTTTCAATTACATCTACCAACAGTTCTTCTTATCCCTATATTTGTATACTGTTTCTCATATCACCAGGCTGAATCAATTTCCTTCTCTTGAATCTTGGCCTTGTGTGTTGCTTTGACCAATAGAATACAGTAGTGATATTTTGAGATTTCTAACCCCAGGCCTTAAGGAATTGGCAACTTCTGCTTCCTCATTCTTAAAGCCCAGCTGCCATGCTCAGAAAAAGTCTAGACCATTGGATGCTTAGGGGCCACATGTGGAACCATAAAGGATGAAAGGCCCTCTTGGAGATTCTAGCTCAGCATTACTCCTGGCTGAGTGACCGTACACACAGTGCAAAAAAAAAAAAAAAAAAAAAAAAAAAA
>PVKP010008292.1:0-73206 GCA_004027715.1 Plecturocebus donacophilus | reverse complement strand
AAAAAAAAAAAAAAAAAAAAAAAAAAAGAGGCCAGGTGTAGTGGCTCACGCCTGTAATCCCAGAGGCCAAGGCAGGCGGATCACGAGGTCAGGAGTTCAAGATTAGACTGGCCAACATAGTGAAACCCTATCTCTACTAAAAACTACAAAAATTAGCTGGGCATGGTGGCTTGTGCCTGTAATCCCAGCTACTTGGGAGGCTGAGTAGGAGAACTGCTTGAACTAGGACCCGGGAGGCAGAGGTTACAGTGAGCCAAGATTGCGCCACTGCACTCCAGTCTGGGCTACAGAGCGAGACTCCACCTCAAAAAAAAAAAAAAAAATGGGTGACGCAGATTTTACTGGACTTGATCCCTGGAGTCTGGACCTTTGGGAAGACAGGAACCTCCCCCATGACTTTAGTTCAGCACTTCCTATATGTGGGACACTGAGGATGCAGTGGTGACTGGATCTCTGCCTTGGAGCCCTCAGCCCCGCAGGACTTGAGGGAGGTACTTGAGGTGAGATGGCTACTGGGGAGAAGTGCTTCTCATTCATTTGCTTTTTTTGTGTTATTTAAATATCACTCAGAGGATACAAGCTGCTGAAGGCCTTGCAGATTCTAGTCTGAGGGACTTTCAGAAGTGGTCTTCTGTTTTGGTCTCTGGTTGTACTTCTCAACAGTCGTGATGTGGACTCAGAAAGCCCTCATGCTGCACTTTCCCTGAGACCGTGGCCATATAATTACATCTTCTGAGTATGGTTATTTTTCTGTGTTGGGTTTCAGCAAACTGTGCTCATATGCTTGAAAGAAAAACCCTTCTATCAGCAGAAGCTAAGGGAATGAATAACTTTGCTGCAGGAATCTGAAGGGCTCAAGTTGCCCCTCCTGGGTGTGTGGAAACCTCCAGCCAGCCGGGGAGATACCATCTGCAGGGGGACATGCTTGGTGTGCTTGGTGAACCCAGCCAAACCGTGCCCCTGTCAGCCTCTTCCAGCTGGGTGGAGGGGGGCGAGTCACAGGGGATCAGCTGCCCCTCGCTGTTTAGGAGAGGATGCCCCCACCATACCTGAAACAACTTGCTTCTCTGCAGTTTCTCCTGGGTGGCTGAGAGAAAACTCAGTTATTGGGTAGGTAAGGCACAGGTGTGATCTCACTATGCAAATATTGAACCAATTAAAAGCAAAGCCACAGGTCCAGTGAAGATGCCTTATCTGCAGATCCAGCCCTGGGTCTGTCTGCCTGGCCTCTTAACACGGGGCAAAAGCTGCTTAACCTGTTGTTTCCTTCCCTCCTCCCCTCCCTCCTCTCTCCCTCTCTCCCTCTCTCCCTCTCTCCCTTGATATCCTTGAAGTGGTCATTCTCTGGGACAGCCAGGTTCCCAGAAAATACTTGCAAGTATTTTGAACAATTCATTTCTTTTCAACAAGCATGGATGCTCTCTCTGCAGCACCCTGGGCTCAGTCCACACTTGAGCAAGAGGGGTGGGGAGACAGTTCCTGCCTCCAGTGAGTTCTAAGGGACAGTGTGGGAGACAAGCAGAGAAGCAGTGGTTCTGGTATAAGGCAGATTGTGCTGGGGCTGTAGGGCAGGAGGGAGAAGGATGAGTCATTCATCCTAGGGTGTCAGGAGAGGCTGCCTGGCAGAGGTGGCATGTCCACTTGGGTTTGGGAACTCAGTCTGTGGAGAATTGGGAAGATGGGCCCTCCACCTTGTCTCTAAGTGACATTGTAAGCAAAGGCTGCTCTGGGGAGTCTGCTCTGGTGGATGGAATGGAGGGTACCATCAGGGGATGAGAGGTGTGGCTGGAAAGATGGTTGAGAGGCACTGGTGGAAGAAATTGGGGTGCAGTTATAAAGGCTGTGGGGGCACACTTCTATCCATACTAGATGGGCTGTCATTCTGGGGTGATGGCAGGGCTGACCTCAAGCTCTTGCTGCTTTCTGCCCTGGCTCATTGGTTGATTGATTTATTCATTAAAAAATAGTTTTAGACCGAGTGCAGTGGCTCACGCCTGTAATGCCAGCATTTTGGGAGGCTGAGGCATGTGGATCACTTGAGGTCAGGAGTTCAAGACCATCCTGGCCTACCTGGCGAAACCCCATCTCTACTAAAAATATAAAAATTAGCCAAGCATGGTGGCATGTGCTTGTAGTCCCAGCTGAGGCAGGAAAATTACTTGAATCCAGGTGGCAGAGGTTACGGTGAACCAAGATTGTGCCACTGCACTCCAGCCTAGGCAGCAGAGCAACTCGGAAATGGTTTCTGTGCTGAGGACCCAAAGCCATGTCTGTGTGGTCCTGAGGTTGGTATCTTGGTGGAGGATACTCAGTTGGACACTTTCTTATGTAGTCCATGCGACATGTGCTACATGAGATCTGTGCCCAAGATGCTTTGGAAACACTGGCCTTAGAGCTCCTGGGATTGCTGGGTCACTTCTCACTGTCATAGGACAGTGATTCCAGGACTCTCCTCGAGCCAGGCTCTTTGGAGTAGGAGATCAGAGGGCGAAATCTGTGGCTGCATTTGTCCCTCTCATGTCATTTAATCACTCTCCACCTGGCCTGGTCAGGGAACTGTCTTTTCTCCTCTTAGATTGGAAGCTCTCTCCTTGCAAGTCCCCGGTACTTTCCAACCACTGGCTTCTCATCACCCCCTCTATGGAGGTAAGGGAGGATGATTTCTTTCTTTCTTTTTTTTTTTTTTGAGTTGGAGTCTCGCTCTGTCAACCAGGCTGGAATGCAGTGGCTTGATCTCGGCTCACTGCAACCTCTGCTTCCCAGGTTCAAGCGATTCTCTGCCTCAGCCTCCTGAGTAGCTGATATTACAGACACGCACCACCATGCCCTGCTATTTTTTTGTATTTTTAGTAGAGATGGGATTTTACCATCTTGGCCAGGCTGGTCTTGAACTCCTGACCTTGTGATCCGTCTGCCTCGGCCTCCCAAAGGGCTGGGATTACAGGTGTGAACCACTGTGCACCCTGCCAGTTTCTTTAAAATACAAATCCGATGATGTCATCACTGCTCCTTCCCCCCACCCCGCCCCCTAGAATAAAGTCCACATTCCTAAATGGCTGATAAGATCCTGGATTAGCTGCCCGGGTTTATCCCCTCCAGCCTGTCCCAAGCTGCTCCCCCCACCCCTTCACACGCAGGAGGAGGGAATCTGTGCACAGCATTCTGGTGTCATTTTTAAAAATAAATTGTTCATTTAATTTTTAAGTTGACAAAAATTGTTTATATCCATCGTGTACAACATGATTTGAAATATGTACTGGTGTTGTTTTTGACGGCCTGGGTTTCCTTGGGTGCCAGGCAACTCCCAGGCCCTCCCTTGGGTAGGCAAATGCCGTCATCTTTCAGTGCAGGCAAATGCCTGCAGATGGGCAGGCTCTGAGGCCCTGGCACTAAGTTCCTCTCTGGTTTTCTTATCTGCTAACCATCAACACAGGCTTGGGTTGGAATACTGCTAATGGAAACAAGTCCCAGCTTCTTCTGTAAGCAAACAACATTCCTGAGGTGGGAAGGGAAGTGGGGCCCACCCGCAGTCCTCAGCTCCTACTCCTGGGCCCTGGGCAGCTGGAAGGAGCCCCCCACCCTTGTTAGCCTGGGGAGAATGAGCGCCTACACCCAGGCTGCTGTAGGTTCGCCCTGGGCGACAGAGGAGGCACTTTGTTGACCCACCCTGTAGATAACTGCTTAACAGTCCTGGTCTGTATTGCAGAGAGTGGGCCTGTGCATACCTGTGAGCACACAGGACATCTTGCAGGTGGGAAAGCTGAAGCCTGGGTGGTGCCTGCAGGATGGCACAGCTGGTCAGCGCCTCACCAGACTCAAAGCCAACTCTTCTGCCACAAGCTTTGTGCACATCTCACCAGACCAGTGTTTCCCAGACCAGCATGGAGAGAGATCTTTCCTGCAGGATATTCCTGGGTTGGAGTTAAGCAGATTTCCTTTTGCAGACTTCCTACAACCTTTCATGCATATTGGGATTGCAGGAAGACCATAGGGAGGCAGCATTCCATCCTTACTCGGCCATGATGTAAATTTCTCTCTGCAAATTGCTGTCCTTAGGAGTCACCATCCCCTTGAGAGCTGTGCTGTATGGATGGACATAACCTGCAGAAAGAGTCACTAGTCTTCTGGAAACTGATTTTCAGAGGGCCCAGATGTCATTCCTAGGAAGGATGGGGATTAAATAGCTCAGGATCACAAGATAGAGGAGTTAGGAGGGGAATTCCTATCATGTCATTCTCTGCTGGGAACTTGAGCTGCAACTCTTCTGATGTTAGACATTGTTGGGTTTTTTTTGTTGTTGTTTTTTGAGGCCGAGTCTCGGTCTGTTGCCTAGGCTGGAGTGTGCAGGGGCGCTATCTGGGCTCACTGCAACTTTTGCCCCCAGGGTTCAAGCGGTTCTCCTGCTTCAGCCTCCCGAGTAGCTGGGATTACAGGAACCTGAAACCATGCCCAGCTAATTTTTTGTACTTTTAGTAGAGATGGGGTTTCACCATGTTGGCCAGGCTGGTCTCGAACTCCCAACCTCAGGTGATCCACCCGCCTCAGCCTCCCAAAGTGCTGGGATTACAGGTGTGATCCACCGGCCTCTTGTTTTTTTTCTCATTCTACAGCTAGGAAATCGGGGTGCTAACAGCTTCAAGGTCACAGGAATCGTGAGTAGGGGACTTGGGACTCCAACCCAGGTCTGTCTGGCCCAAAGCCATAAATCCCATCATGGTACATTACAAGCATTTATCTTGGGATTTGCAGAATCAGTACCTCACATGGCTGTGGTGGTTCCACCTTCCGTCTCTTGGTTCTATTCCGTCTCTTGGTTCTGTTTTGTCTCTTGGTTCTGAGTTGATGCCAAAGGTCAATGTTGCCAGCACTTACTTGATAGGTGGAGGCATAGCATTCCAGGAAGGCACACAACCTTCTCATGGTGTCCCAGTGAGAGCAGAGGCCATGCCAGCCAAGGTTCTTTCTGGTATGTCAGTCTGGTAGTAGGTGATAGGTGCCTCTACACTGGTTGATCAGTAGGTGCTAGAAGGTTCCAGAAAACAGATGGTTGAACTGTACGCAAAGCCAATAAATTATCCTCAGTCCTATTTCTCTTTGTAGATTAAAAGCCCCAATGTGCATTCTTTCCCTTTTTGTTTTGAGGATATAAAAATTAGTCCATAAATGGTTGGTGTTTGTAACAAATTAGGTGGCTGTGACCCTCACGTATGTGTGGGTTCAACTTGGCTCTCTTGCTATCTTCAGCTCTCCAGCCCTGGCCCTCTTTGCACAGCCACAGCCCAAGGGGATTTTCCAGCCCCTTGGGACCTTCCCCACGAACTCTGTCTTCCTCATTTTGACCTTGTTCCTCATTCATTCATTTAGGACACTTTAACTGAGCACCTGGTCTGGGCCAGGCATTGTGCTAGACATTCGGAATTGATGAATGAGACCCAATCCCTGTCCTCTAATAAAACTATAAATCATGAATATTTAGCTGTTTGGTTTCAGTGGGGGCATACAGGAGGGGCATACATACGAGGTGTCCCTTTGCTGCAAAAAGTCTTTAGAGAAGGGAGTGTTTGAGCTGAAATCTCAGAGAGGGTTCCTAGCACAAAGGACGCTTCTGGCTTCTTCGAAGGCCTGGAGGCCTGAGCAGAGTGCAGTGTAAATGGGAAATTGATTATATGGTGCTAGCAGGGGTAAGATGAATGGGTGGGGTCCTAGAGGGTTTGCTTAACCATGCAGAGATTAGATTTTATTCTGAAGAAGGTATAGAGCTGTTGAACCGTTTTGAACTGGCCAAGTAATATTAATAAAGTGGGAAGTCATATAAATAGGAATTTGAGTTTGTGAGTCATCAGAAGTGAGTTCTGTATAAGGGGCAGAGGAGATCAGGAGGGAGGCAGTTGTCACAGCCCAGAAGGGAGGGCATGTGGGGCTGGACTGAACAGGGCACGGGCAGTGGTGTTTGCGGAGGGCTGGGGAGGAGTTTACGGTGACTGTCTTGGGTGGCCAGATGGACAGTGTCTCCCCGAGTTGGACACCCAGAAGAGGGTATGGGCCGGGGGAGAGAAGGTGGGAGGAGTTCAGGTGTGATGGTGCTTCTAGGTCCTCCGGGCGGAGACGGTTTGTTGGTAGGTGCTTAAATATATTTATTAATATATGAGGGGTGTGAGGGAGAGCTCTGGGTGGGAAATATTCATCCAGGTATCCCAGTGGTGGAAGCCATGGATTCCTTGGGTCTAATCCAGATTGATTTGCCAAGACTATTCAATAAATAGCATTTGATGGGATTCTGAGGGTGGGGTGAGCTGGCACAGCCATGGAAACAGCTCCCACCTCCAACCTCCAAAATGTGGCCGCTGCTTTGTCTTCTGTTCATCATCTGGACCCTTTGATGCTGGTGACTTTGCTTATGAGTCACAGGCTGAGCTGCCGTGTTGGAGGTTCTGAAGGTGCTTCGGCCTGATTGATTGGTTTACTTTTAAAGTAGTTATTCAGGATCTTGAAAGCTCAGTCCAGTAGGCGAATCTAGGTCGGATCTCTTAGAATACAGGATGTTACAAGGGGCTGTATTCCTTGGTGACAGTGCCATCCGTAATAGTCTCCCCCTTTTTTTTAACCACATTTCAGCTAACATAATGGCCATTTTTATGGGGTCCTGGGAATCATTTTGCATTGAGGACTTAATGTTTTGTTCAGGAGATTTGGCCCATGCACTTCAGAGTTGGGGGAGGATGCCGATTCAGAGGTCTGGCTACATAGTGCAGCGTTTGCTCACATGAACCCCTTAAATCTGTGGGCTCAACTGGGGGGAATTTATCTTTCCCCCAACCCCCAAATCTCACCTTTGGCAATGTCTGGAGATGTATTTGGTTGTCACAACTGGGGATAGGGTGAGACTGGCATTTAGTGGGTAGAGGCCAGGGATACTGCTCTGCTGCTAAACGGATATCCCACAAGGCACAGGACAGCCCCATCATAAAGGATTCTCCGGCCCCAGATAGCCAGAGTGCTGTGGCCTCGTTTAGTATGTGGTTAGTGAGCAACCGTATCTTCTTTCTGTACGTTGGCTCTTGCTCTTCTCCCTTGGCCCGGAATACTTCTCCCCCATCTCTTCCCTTCCCCATCGATATTCTACCCATCTTCCAGGACCCAGCTTAAATGTCACATCCTCCACAACACTCTTGACTGAGTGTCCAGGGAACTGTCCCTTTCTCTTTGTTCCCATGGCAAGTTACGTGTTCCTCCTCTCTTCTTCATTGAGTCTGTGGTGGAGCTGGCTGTTGACACACGTCTTCCTCTCTGCGTGAATGTTCCACAGTAGCAGGTGTCCTGTCTCGTTGTGCGCATTTAAGGAATACATGTTGCATTAAGCAGCCCCGTGAGGCAGGGAAGGCAGCATAAAACATTCTCTGCATTTATAGTGAAGGCCAGAGAGGCGGCACCACACCAGGGTCACACAGCAGGGAGTTTCTGCATTCATCCATACTGCAGATCTGCCTAGTGGGTGCTTACTGCATTTGGGTGTTGGGTTCAGCAGTGAACAGGACGGAAGGAAGCCAGGGAGCTTGCTATCTGTCTACTCTACCACATCGCCCAGGGGAACACTCTACCTAGTCACCTAGTTGTGTGCATGCCGGTCCTGCCACCCCACCTCATTAGAAACCCCTTGGGATCTTTATTTCTTTGTCATGATTTTTTTGCATGTGGATTCTCTATGTATCAGTTGATTGAATAAGTGAATCTAATGAGCTTGAAAAATTCTACATTATTGTAACAGCTGCTTTCAAAGAACTTTTTTTTTTTAAGATGGGGTCTCACTCTGTTGCCCAAGCTGGAGTGCAGTGGCATAATCTCTGCCTCCCAGATTCAAGCGATTCTTGTGCCTCAGCCTCCCAAGTAGCTGGGATTACAGGCATGCACCACCATGCCTGGTGAATTTTTGTATTTTTACTAGAGACGGGGTTTCACCACATTGGCCAGGCTGGTCTTGAACTCGACCTCAGGTGATCTACTCTCCTTGGCCTCCCAAAGTTCTGGGATTACAGGTATGAGCCACCATGCCTGGCCCAAAGAATCTTGACAATGGAAGCCAGCTACTTTGACAGTTTTATTTAACTTAAAAGCAATGGCTGTAAGGAGAAAGAGAAAGGACTGAGTTCATCTGTGTTCTCCAGGATGGGGGTGGGGAGAAAAAAACAAACAGAGGGGCTGCTCGCATACATTAGTGGTGAGGCTGGAAGAGGGCTTCCATTGTCAGGACTGAGGCTGCTGGGGTGTCTGAACCGAAACCTTGGTGTGCTCAGGGCTGTTGGAGATTGGTTAGGTCAACTCCTGGCAGAATGGGCTCAGAGAACTCAAGTGGCTGAGCCAAGGTCACGCCCCCACCTTCTTACTTTTAGCCCCAGCAGTTTAGGTTGGAAGGATGGAGTCCCTTGTGTAAGCCAGCATGGGGAGATGAGGTTTACAGCTTTTAGGTGACATTATTATTATTTTTGAGATGGAGTTTTGCTCTTGTTGCCCAGGTTAGAGTGCAGTGGCATGGTCTTGGCTCACTACAACCTCTGCCTCCTGGGTTCAAGCGATTCTCCTGCCTCAGCCTCCCTAGTAGCTGGGATTACAGGCATGCACCACCATGCTGGTCTAATTTTGTATATTTATTAGGAATGGGTTTCTCCATGTTGGTCAGGCTGGTCTCGAACTCCCAACCTCAGGTGATCCATCCACCCCAGCCTCCAAAAGTACTGAGATTACAGGCATGAGCCACAGTTCCTGGCCCGAGGTAACATTATTAATGTCTGCTTAATCAGGGGGATTCTCTGTTTGTTTGCTTCCTGTAGCTCCAGTGACTTCACCAGGGAGGCAGCTAAAGGGGAAACTGAGCAGGGCATTGAAGCCACAGGAGGCTGAGTCTGACCCTAGGTTTTGTGCCTTGTCTGAGCCCCATTTCCCCCACATGTTAAATGAATATGACAGCATGTATGTGCCTCCTGAAATTAATTGAGAGAACTGAGTGCAACACACACTGCTTACTCACAGGCCCTCGGTCTTTGCAGCTTTATGGTGAAGGTGATGACTTGAACGCTCCCAGCCTAGAACTTGGCCCTTGGAAAGGTTTACATCAGCCCTCGTTTTCTAGGAGTGGAAATGCTCTCAATGTTTTGACCAAAGATTTGATAGTAGAATAAATTCTGTCTTTAAGGTGCTAGTTGTTCATTTTCCAGACAAACCCACAAATGAGTAAAAAGAGAAATGGAGGGAAGAAGGGAGGGAGAGGATTCTCTGGGAAACGGGAGAAGTAAAAGATCCATATGGATGTTTGGAGGGAAGAGGAGAAGGCAAATAATTGAGGCATTACATTTTGGGTAGAAAGAAGATGTTTTTGGTCAACCTATTTACTTTCAGTTTCATCATTTCCTGAGAGTCCTAATTTAGCCTCTGGTTGTGTCTTGCTCGATTATGGCCTAAAAAGGCAACTGCTTGGATTTCTTAGAGTTGGACTGGCACCCGCAGGAAGCCGGCGGGAAGGAAAGCACTGGGGGATGGCCTCAGCCTGATCCAGTCTCATCTCCAGGGGCGAGAGCTGCTTGCTTCCTTCTGAACCCCTTGCTGGCCTGCCCATTCCCACAGGAGCTTGGGACTTTCTGAGCCACGGAGATCTTTCCTGTGTTTTTTTTTAATAGCGGTAGACGTGCTGGTTGGTCGCTCTCACACATACATCCTGCTCAAATGGCAGTGCACGTCAGTTCAGCCCTTTTGGAAAACAATTGGATGAGACATCCCAGGACTGTAGAAATGTTTGTATGTTCTTTCCTCCTGTAACTCCACTTCTGGGAATGTATCTCAAAGTGGTATACATTAGGGCCGGGTGCGGTGGCTCACTCCTATAATCCCAGCACTTTGGGAGGCTGAGGCGGGCAGATATCTGAGATCAGGAGTTTGAGAGCAGCCTGGCCAACATGGTGAAACCATCTCTACTAAAAATACAAAAATTAGTCAGGTGTGGTGGTGGGCGCCTGTAGTCACAGCTACCCAGGAAGCTGAGACAGGAGAATTGCTTGAACCCAGGAGGCAGAGGTTGTAGTGAGCCGAGATTGAGCCACTGCTCTCCAGCCTGGGTGACAGAGTGAGACTCCATCTCAAAAAAAAAAAAAAAAAAAAAAGTTTTCACAGAGGCTGTTTAGCCCGGCCCCAGAACAGAGTAGGGAGGAGTGGCTGTGCGCTGGCTGGTGTGTTTGATAGACTGCTCCCCACCCCAGGTATCCTGCTGTCGTGCCCCTTACTGAATTTTTAGTAGTTCTTTACTATCCCCCATTCATAAATGAGGCATATGGATTATAGATAAGGTAGTTTAACCCACATGCATCCTGGAGAGGTGGGTATTAACCTGACTGAACACGCTTACACACACGCACAAGCTTACACACCCACACACACGCCCCCAGGGGCACAGGAGCCTCCCCACTGGATACAGGTAGAAACAGCAGCTCAGCTGCAGCCCTGTGGGCCCCCCATCATAGAATGTGGCTTATCCTGCCCAGGTGGGCGAGGGGGCTTTCATAGAAACTCCACTGCTTATCCTGACCTTTGCAGCTCTCCCTGCTGCTCTAACCCATGTATTGATCTTGGCGCTGCACGTCATTCCAGCGGAGTTGCTGAAACCAAATAGCTCCGTCCTTGGCCAGGCCGAGCAGAGCCCAGCCTTGCTTAATGAAAAGTTCTGCTGGGAGGGAGGTACCCAGGCAAGCGGGGTCTGTGACCTTCCATGGGAGCCTTGGTCTTTAGAGGCGGGGGGTGTCCCTGGGGGGATGCATTCTCCGGTCCTCTTGTAAGAACTATGGCTTGGTTGCCAGGCCTCTGCTAGCCTTCGAGGGGATACCACTGGCCTGTGACTATCCCCTGCCCTCCCACCGAGGCCTGAAAGTCAGGGTGAGGTTCTCAGGGTGGTTGGTTGGGTAGAATTACTCCCCATCAGCTGGTGTGATGTTTGTGACCCTCCAGAGCAGGTTTCCAGGACAGTCTGAGTGCCTGGGGCCTGCAGCCTGAGGGAGCCCATGGGCTGCCAAGAAGCCAGGCTACCAGATGGATTCTTTGCTGTTAGCGTTGGCGTTACAGGGGTGAAGCAGAGTTTGAGGAAGGCCAGATCTCATTCTGCCCTTGCTAATGGGCTGCAAGCTTGCTGCCAACAGTAGCGGGCGGAGGGAATAAATGGTGAGTTGTAACGTGCCTGCTTTTTGACGAGCCACAAGGTACACACTGGGAAGGCTCACTTAGCCTTCCTGCCTGCCCGACAACCTCCTGTAAATATTTGTTGAAAGCTCTGTAATGCATTCCTCTCCACTCCCCATGTCACACTCAGCTCATGGGGACAAAGTTAGAGCCCAGCTCCAGTGCCGGCCTGACTTCCAAGGGATCCCAGGCACAAATGTTCTGGGAAGAGGCCAGGCACAGGGCCAGGTGTCCCTGGCTTAGCATCCTACTCCATGACTGGGCTGGGCAGCTCTGGGCAAGTGACTTTCCCTTTCTGATCCTGTTTTCTAGTTTACGATTTGTGGATGACGAGAGAGCTCTTTTCCAGGGTGGTTGCCAGTTAGGTGAGGTGGTGAATAAACTGAGCTTGGCGCTGGGAGGTACTTAGTAACCGTCCCCTACCCCTTTTGCTCTCAGTAGGAGTCTCGTGAGGAGCAGCGACATCCTCAGATACTTTCATTGGCGGGGTCATGTGGCAGACTTAGGATTTGGGGGCATGGGGTTCAGGTGAGTCTCCTTCTGCTATTCACGGAGTTATCCATCATGTATTTGGGGTCTATGAAAAGGTTGAGAACCAGCAGCCCTTGAGACCTGTGTTCAGTGATTGCTGCATGGTCTTGAGTAGGGCAGGGACATGATGGGGAGACTCTGGGGAGCCTGGGTGCCGGGACACTGGGGGTGCCTGTTGACTAGTTAGTGGTCAGACACATGGTAGGGAGGCAAAGAACAACTAGAGTTTACCTGGCAGGGATAATCCTTGGATTTGCTTGAATGGACTGGCCAGGGTGGAAGTGCAGCCAGCTGAAAATAAGCTGGTGGTGCCCTAGGGGCTGCTCCTGGTGTAGACCCTAGACCTTAGACCCCCAGCAAAGACGAGGGGTGGCCAGGCAGTTCACAGCCACTGTTTGCTCTGACTGACTCTGGGCCCTGCCTTCTCTCAGGGTGGTCCTTGCAGGGTGGCTGTGCCCCGTGGTCCTCACAAGGGTCTGTGGGGTTTGCCTGTGCTGGGAATGTCAACAGAGGAAGCTGGTGAGGCTGCCAAGCTCTGCTTCTGGGACTTGTGTCCCTCTGGCGGGAGGGAGCCAGCAAACAGGTTTTTTCCTGGAAAACAGCCCCTTCTGGAGTGAGTCCAGGGCAGCCCCTCAGCCTTGTCTGAAAACCACTTAATGAGCCCAGATGAAAAGGTCTGGGCAGTCTGGACTTTGCCTTTTGTTCTTTCCCTCCCATGCGCCCAGCCTCCTTGGCATCCAAGTCCCTCCTGGAATCTGGAAACCCAAAAGCCCATGGTATTGCTTATTTGGATCTGGGGACTTCCTGGATTGCAGGGGCCTGAGGGGAGGGGGCTTGAGCTCCTAGAGGGAAAAGCCTTCCTAATGTTCCTTGATTTCACAAGGAAAGCTGCGCAGTGAGCTTTGGGGCTGCTTCCTCTGGTGGCCATGGGCTGAGTTTGTTTTATACTAGAGTAGTCCTCTCAGGTGTCCCAGCCTGTGTCTCTGAGCAGGAGTAACTACTGTGTTTGCAGTGGAAGGGCCACAGGACTGGATGACGACGGAGAAACTCCTTACGTCCAGAGAGCACGTTTCCTCATCTGTAAAATGATGATAATAATATATACCTTTCCTGGTTTACAGAGTTGTTATGACAAAGACCTTCCCACTCCATGACTGCGCTGGGCAGCTCTGGGCAAGTGACTTGCCCTTTCTGAGCCTGTTTCCTCGTTTATGGATTGGGTTTGATGAGAGAGCTCTTTTCCAGGGTGGTTGCCAGTTAGATGAGGTGGTGGATAAGATAGTGAAATATGTGTGAAAGCATTTAATAAACTATAAAACGACACAGATATAAGGCATTATTATTTTATGTCTTTTTTTTTTTTTTTTTTTTTGAGTCGGAGTCTCACTCTTGTTGCCCAGGCTAGAGTGAAATGGCACGATCTCAGATCACTGCAACCTCCACCTCCCAGGTTCAAGTGATTCTCCTGCCTCAGCCTCCCACGTAGCTGGGATTACAGGCTTGCGCCACCACGCCTGGCTAATTTTGTATTTTTAGTAGAGACGGGGTTTCTCCATGTTGGTCAAGCTGGTCTCAAACTCCTGACCTCAGGTGATCCGCCTGCCTCAACCTCCCAAAGTGCTGGGATTACAGGTCTGAGCCACCACGCCTAGCCTATTTTATGTCTTCATTTTGCAAATGAGTTCTCAAAAAGCAAACACACATGAACTTAAGTTCTCCTGGCCTATGAATTGTGAGGGTCACTTTTGACCCTAGTGTCCCCAAAGGGAAGCACTGTTAGCATTCTGCATATTTCTGGAGCCTGACCTCTTTTTTTGTTTGCTTTTTTTGGGCTGTATTATCAAGATGGAATTAGAATCTGGTGGCAGCATATATTAGTGTTTTATTTTCTTCTCGCGTCTTAGTTGACTTCATGAAATAAGAACAAGTTTTTTAAACCGGAAACTTCCACCATGTGGGGTTGTAGTCAGCTGTGGTTTTGACTAATTAGGAACCTGTTTTTGTTGGAAATCCTTCTAAACTGTGTGGCTGCTTTGCTACCTTTGTATGTCTAGCATAGCGACTTGAATTGCATCTGTCTTTGAGATTCTTGTCATGTTCATTGGGGCAATAGTTTTCTTGATAGATTTGTTTGATTGTGTATTGACCCTAGGGCGATACACCTTACCATTAATTGCTAACAAAATCCCTGCTATCAACTTGTTTCTCCATTGCCCAGGCTGGAGTGCAGTAATGTGATCTCGGCTCACTACAGCTACCACCTCCGGGGTTCAAGTGATTCTCCTGCCTCAGCCTCCTTGAGTAGCTGAGATGACAGGCACATGCCACCACGCCCGGCTAATTTTTGTATTTTTAGTAGAGACGGAGTTTTTTCATGTTGGCCAGGCTGGTCTCGAACTCCTGACCTTAGGTGATCCGCCTGCCTTGGCCTCCCAAAGTGCTGGGATTACAGGCATGAGCTACCGTGCTGGGCCCAACTTGTTTTTTCAGTGATGCACATCTTTCTCCCAAAAGTGTGGAGCAAGAAAATTGTGCAGCCTGGTTATATAGCATTTTACTGCATCTTAACCCTATACAGTTTGCAAAGAGAAGAGGCGTGAGCATGAGTGACCTTGTGTGGCTGATGTAGTTGTATGTAATATGTTGTCTTTCTTTTCCCCCCTCTTAGGTCCTGGCTATAAGTCACCATGGCACAGCAAGCTGCCGATAAGTATCTCTATGTGGATAAAAACTTCATCAATAACCCGCTGGCCCAGGCTGACTGGGCTGCCAAGAAGCTGGTATGGGTGCCTTCCGACAAGAGTGGCTTCGAGCCTGCCAGCCTCAAGGAGGAGGTGGGCGAAGAGGCCATCGTGGAGTTGGTGGAGAACGGGAAGAAGGTGAAGGTGAACAAGGATGACATCCAGAAGATGAACCCGCCCAAGTTCTCCAAGGTGGAGGACATGGCAGAGCTCACGTGCCTCAATGAAGCCTCAGTGCTGCACAACCTCAAGGAGCGTTACTACTCAGGGCTTATCTACGTAAGTGGCTGCCGTGGCACCCCGCAGGACAAGGCTGAGGGCTCCGAGGTTGGGGCGGGCCAGGTCTTCCAATCACCCTCACATGCCTGGGCCCTGGCTCTGTGGTTGAGAAGGGGGCTCGAAGGAGTGCTGGGGTGACATCCTTGAACTTTGACATCTGAACATCCTAGGGGGATGTTCGCATAGCATTACTCTTTAACCTTTGCAGCCAAATACAAAACAGGAAGCCTGTTATAGAACAAGTGGAGGGAGAAGAGTTGGCCCTGTCTGAGGGATGCCCACCCACTGGCCTTTGTCCTCAAGTTTTGGTGGAGATATGAAGGTTCAGTAAATGTTGTAGATTCCTTCTTTTTTCAATTTTTTTTTTTTTTTTTTGAGATGGAGTCTTGCTTTGTCGCCTAGGCTGCAGTGCAGTGGTGTGATCTTGGCTCACTGCAACCTCCATATCCCGGGTTCAAGTGATTTTCCCACCACAGCCTCCTGAGTAGCTGGGATTGCAGGCATCCACATAGCTGGGATTACAGGTACCCACCATAATGCCCAGCTAATTTTTGTATTTTTGTAGAGATGGGGTTTCACCATGCTGGCCAGGCTGGTCTTGAATACCTGACCTCAGATGATCCGCCCACCTTGGCCTCCCAAAGTGCTGGGATTATAGGCATGAGCCACCTCACCTGGCATCTTTTTAAAAATTTTAATTATTTTTTAAAATAGCTTAATTATTTTAAAAAATATCTTTTTTTTTTTTTTTTTTTCAGATGGAGTCTTGCTCTTGTCGCCCAGGCTGGAGTGCAGTGGTGTGATCTCAGCTCACTGCAACCTCTGCCTCCTGGGTTCAAGCGATTCTCCTGCCTCAGCCTCCCAAGTAGCTGAGATTACAGGCATGTGCCACCATGCCTGGCTAATTTTGTAATTTTAGTAGAGATGGGTTTTCTCCATGTTAGTCTGTCTGGTCTCGAGTTGCTGACCTCAGGTGATCCACCCACCTCTACCTCCCGAAGTGCTGGGATTACAGGCGTGAGCCACCATGCCCGGCCTAAAAAATATCTTATCTCTTCAGATTTCTTTCCAATAAGCCTTTTGCACTCTAAAAATGCAGTAGATTCCTTGTAAAGTAGGGAGTGCCATCTCCTGGTTTCCTGCTTTTTTCCTCTTGCACCACCTGATCCCCTCTCTCTCCACATTTTTGTCCCAATACCATTTTTGGTATCTCTGCCATTTTTTTTTTTTTTCGAGACGGGGTCTTGCTGTTGCCCAGGCTGGAGTGCAGTGGCATAATCACAGCTCACTACAGGCTCAGGTGATCCTCCCACTTCAGCCTCTCTGGTAGCTGGGACTACAGGCCTGTGTCACCACACCTGGCTAATTTTTTATATTTTTAGTAGAGACAGTCTCATTCATTATGTTGCCCTGGGCTGTTCTCAAACTCCTGAGTTCAAGTGATTCTCCTGTCTAGGCCTCCCAAAATGCCGGGATTATAGGTGTGAGCCACTGTGCCCGGCCTATCTTGTTCTTTACAGATGCATGTTGGTGTGGCTTGCTTCCCTAGGGAGTGTGCTTTGAGCAAAGGTGAGCCACCAAGAGTAAGACTTGCACTGGGACTCCGTCCAACACTTGAGTGCTGGTTCCTTGCCAGCCTTGACAAAGGGGAAGGGTAGGGAGAGTCCAGAGAACAGCATGTGCAAAGAAAGGCCCAGCACATATAGCCAATCGGGGTGGTCATTTTCTTTCTTCTGGCAAGGCTACATTTGCAGGAAGACAGCCCATCACCAAGTTAGGAGACGGGGAGATGAGCATTTACGCATCCCGAGGCAACCGGCCCTGGGATCACAAAGTCCTTTCCAATATCAACCCGAAATTCCTCTGTTCAACTTGAAGATATTTCCTTCTGGTTTTGTCCCCAGTGGGAAAGAAATATCTGGTTGTTATTATTCCTAAAATAGCTCTTTATTTCTTTATGCTGCTCTAGCCACCTTGAACTTGGGGCTGAGTAAAACAGTTCTCAAAATGCTTTTGACCTAGAGGGAAAAAACCCATCAAGAGATTATTATAGGGCCGGCATGGTGGTGCATGCCTGTAATCCCAGGACCTTGGGAGGCCAAGACCAGAGGATTGCTTGAGCTCAGGAGTTCGAGACCAGCCTGGGCAACATGGCGGAACTCCATCTCTACAGAAAACACAATAATTAGCTGGGCATAGTGGTGCATACCTTTAGTCCCAGCTACTTGCTGGAGGCTGAGGTGGGAAGATTGCTTGAGCCCAGGAGGTCAAGGGTACAGTCAGCCAAGATTACTCCACTGCACTCCTGCCTGGGTGACAGAGTGAGACTGTCTCAAATAAAAAAAAGAAAAAAGATTATTATGGCCGTCCTACCTTACAGATGGGAAGACCAACTTTCAGACTGAGGGGTTTTGCTCATGATCACATATGTAATCCAAGGAGGTGTGGTGGCAGGCTCATTCTGTTACAGAGACAGCAGGTCTCAAAGCATCAGCTGTTTAATTTTCTGTCTGATTTCAGAATAACTTAAGCACATTTCCATGAGGTGGACTCATGCTCCTGAGTGCCCTGCAATGTGCTACAGCCTTCAGTGGAGCCGTGGGCCGTTCTAGTTTGCCAGGAATTCCTGACTACACCAGACTCTATGCAAGGGCTGGTTTCCTTGTTGACTGCTAGATCAGTCCATGACAATGAGGTCCTTGTTTTCTGCCATCGATGCCCACCCTTTGGGGATGAGCCTGGTTCATCAAGGACCTATCAACAAGTGGACATGTGGAACAGTCTCCTTTATAGCCCAGCCTTCTAATATGGCAGGTGGGAAGAACTGCTGAGGTCCAGAGATAGCAAGGAACCTAAGCAGAGTAACACAGCCAGGTGTTGGCTGGGCTGAGGCTGGAACTTGGGTTCCTGATTTTTCAGCCCAGTTATGTCTCATCTGTGTGTGTGTTTTTTTTTTTGTTTTTGTTTTTGTTTTTTGAGACGGAGTCTTACTCTGTTGCCCAAGATGGAGTGCAGTGGTGCAGTCCTGGCTCACTGCAACCTCTGCCTCCTGGGTTCAAGCTATTCTGTCTCAGCCTCCCGAGTAGCTAGAATTACAGGTGTGTACCACCACCCCTGGCTAATTTTTGTATTTTTAGTAGAGATGGGGTTTCACCATATTGGCCAGGCTGGTCTCGAACTCCTGACCTCATGAGCCGCTCGCCTTGGCCTCCCAAAGTGCTGGGATTATAGGTGTGAGGCACCACTCCCTGCCGTCTCATCTGTTTATTGATGAGATTATCATGTGGACCATATTAAAAGCCCCTGTCCCTAAGGAGTGTTAATTACTGAAATTCAGAATTAGTGACTTGCAAATAAATGAATGGGAGACTGTGCTTTAAGGAAGCACAGTGTGTCTGCGGGGGTGACATGGAGCTGTAGCCTCACTGTCTGGGATTGGGAGGCGCTCCTCTTGGCAGGCTTTATAGCTTATGTCACACCCACTCTGCTGTGCCATTAAGCTGAGATGGCTTCTGCTCAGCAAAGCAGAGCCCTCAAGTGCTAGAGTTGGAGCCTCCAGGACCTGGCTCTGATCCCAGCTCTGCCCCTTACCATGAGACAGGGCTATGTGGAGTCTCATTTCCTCATCTGCAAGGATTCCGTGGGAACCTTCTAAAGCACCCAGCCAGCACCTGGCTCGGCACGGGGCCTGGGGGCCTGGACTCAGGCTGCTGATGTTTGTTACAAGTGAAAGCAACTCCTCTTCCTCTGCTTGGCTCTTTATTGGTTGCTTTTTAACTAGAGTCTCTTTTGGGATCTGCTGGATGTGAATTGAAACAAGTGGAGCACCTGAGCCTGCCTGAGCCTGCACAGGGCCTTTCCCTCCCACAAAGGGGAGCAGTCATTTTTCAGATACATTCAGCATTAGTGGCTGTATCTTTCCTCTGCAGGCAATACGTGGGGGTTTTACTGTGGGTGGGTGTGGTGGGTAGTGCCCATGCCTTTTCTGCAGAACTGTTTGGCTGGAGGCATTAACTCTCATTTTTTGCTTTCTTGCTGTCACCTATGGTGTGCAGTTCCTCCTGCCTCTCACCAGCCTTCTCTTTTTTTGAGACAGAGTCTCACTCTGTTGCCCAGGCTGGAGTGCAGTGGTGTGATCTCGGCTCATTGCAACGTCTGCCTCCTGGGTTCAGGTAATTCTCCTGCCTCAGCCTCCTGAGTAGCTGGGACTGCAGGCACGTGCCACCACACCCAACTAATTTTTTATTTTTATTTTTAGCAGAGATGGGGTTTCACTGTGTTAGCCAGGATGGTCTTGATCTCCTGACCTCG
This sequence comes from Plecturocebus donacophilus, assembly GCA_004027715.1. Classification (NCBI taxonomy): domain Eukaryota; kingdom Metazoa; phylum Chordata; class Mammalia; order Primates; family Pitheciidae; genus Plecturocebus; species Plecturocebus donacophilus. The sequence continues at coordinate 54,130 of PVKP010008292.1, read as the reverse complement.
TGATCCTCCCACCTCCGCCTCCCTATGTGCTGGGATTACAGGTGTGAGCCACCACGGCCAGCTCACCAGCCTTACTCTAAACATCATCACTCAGAGGCTCGATGATGGCCTCTGCAGTCATTCTAGTGGAGACCCCAGCAGGTGCAGAACTATTAGGATGTCAGTGCCCCTGGGCGGGGCTGCCTGGGCGGGAGGTGCTGCCTCATTCACGGTCTGTCTCTCCACGCAGGCTTCCAAATCATGACCTCAGGAGGCCTTCATAGCCTGTTTGCCCAGCATTGTGGGTGGCGTGGCTAACTCTGAGCCACAGCTGCTCTGTCTTTTTCTTCAGGGGGTGAGGCCCTGGGATGGGGGCGGATGGGCACAAAGAGCCTCTGTGGCCTGTGAATGGAGCAGCACCATGGCGTGGCCGCGTGGGAGCAAAGCCGCTGGCTTGATGTCTGTGCCTCCACGAGCCTCCAGTGAGTGGCCTTCCTCCCACCTGAGCCTCAGCGCTCATTCCACAGGCTTAGCTGCATCGTCACTGATTTGACGGGCTTAGCCCAGAGAACTTTGAGCTCCCATAGACCACTCCACAGGACCATCTGCCCACCCAGCTGTCAGAAAGACTTGTCCTCATGACCTGCAGTCCCCTTCTGCTGTCAGCACCAGCTGTTTTTACACATCTGGCTCTGTGGCACTCCCTTAGTGTGCGGCCATGTGTCCTTGGTTTTAATGGGCTGGATTTCCTAGAATGTGGGCTTTATCAACATCCAGAAACAAAGCTTGATTGTTTCTGGGCTCCTGGGACGACCTTGCTGCTCCCTGGCCTTCTATCTTGTCCCCTCTCCACATTCACTCAGAGTGAAAGCCAGAACGGGCTCCTGCTTCTCTTCCTCCCAAAATGCCTGGGCCTGCAGGTTGCCAGTACCACGTTTGCACTTCTTTGCTTCAGAGCTTTCCCGGCCTCTTGTGAAAAGAGTAGTTGGAGGGAAAGCAACTGTCGAATTATCCCAGGAAGAAAGGAAATCAAGGGCCCTGCATCCTCTTTTCCAAGCAGCCAAACATGGTTGTCCATTTCTAAGCTCAGCTGCCTTTTTTTTTTTTTTTAAGAGACAGGGTCTCCCTCTGTCACCCAGGCTGGAGCACAGTGTTGCCATCGTGGCTTATTGCAACCTCGAACTCCTGGCCTCAAGTCATCCTCCTATGTCAGCCTCTTGAGTAGCTGGGACTACAGGTGCATGCCACCTCACCCAGCTAATTTTTTTTCATTTTTTAATTTTTTTGTAGTGATGGAGACTTGCTTTGCTGCCCAGACTGGTCTTGAACTCCTGGCCTCAAGTAATCCTCTCACCCTGGCCTCCCCAAGTGCTGGATTCCAGGTGTGAGGCCCTGTGCCTGGCCTCAACTGTTTTGAATGCATACTGTGTGTGGTTGGTGGGACCCTCTGGCTTCTGCCTTTAGTCTAATTGCTGCTTGGAAATTCCCTGTGCCATAGCCTTTGGCCGGTGCTTGAGAAGAGCCTTCTCTTTATGACTGGTTCCTGTGTGGACCGTGTCTTTGGGTTCAGCCAGAAGATCCATCCTCAGTTTTGGAGCGACTTTAGAGGGCCCAGGTGGAGGGGGCTGGGTTGACCCCATAGTGCAGTCCCTAAAGTGGTGGCTGCTTCAGGAATGATGAAGGTGCAGGCCACTTGTGATGAAGAAAACATAAAGATGGAAGGAGCTTGGAGAACAGGCCTCCATGTCCAAGGAGGTTGGGATTAGAGACCTGAGTCTGCTCCCAGCTCTGCCCAATGCCTTGTGACCTTCCGTTGTCACTGCACAGAGGCAGGGCTGCAGGTGATGTGGTACATGGAACACCGGCCTCACTTTGCTGGGCCCGTCAGGTCCATTTTCTTTTTCTTTTTTGTTTTTGAGACGGAGTCTCACTCTGTTGCCCAGGCTGGAGTGCAGTGACATATTGACTCACTCTGACCTCCTCCTCCCAGGTTCAAGCGATTCTCTTGCCTCAGCCTCCTGAGTAGCTGGGACTACAGGTACCCATCACCATGCCCAGCTAATTTTTATATTTTTAGTAGAGACAGGGTTTCACCATGTTGGTCAGTATGGTCTCAATCTCTTGACCTCGTGATCTGCCCACCTCGGCCTCCCAAAGTGCTGGGATTACAGGCGTGAGCCACCGTGCTCGGCCCCCTCACACCCATTTTCTTAGGAAGAGGGTACTTGGGTCACTCCAGCTGCCTAAAGAGAGTTGTGTCCCCTAACTGAGCACCTGCCACCTGGGTGGTCTCGGGGGTCTTCCACAGCCATTAGGAATCTCTTTTTTTTTTTAAGTAGGGAAGAGGTATCTTGGGAGAAAAAAATAACAGGTAGTTTATTAGAAAAAGAATTAGTAGTCACAAGGTAAAGTATATTTACCTGAAGACATGGAGGTAGTCACAAGGTAAGGTGTATTTTCCTGAAGACAAGGAGGAAGGACAGATGTGTGTAAACCGCTGCTGTTGGAAATGGTTGTCCTGACCTTCCCAGAGCTACTCTCTAAGGCTGTGCTGCCTGCTGTGCTAAGCACTTCATTTAATCCTCATAACCACCCAGTGAGGTCTAGAGCTCTGCCTGTCCCCATTTTTCATATTGAGAAATGGAGGGAGAGAGAGGTTAAGAACCTTACCCTTTCTGAGATTTGAACTCAGGACATCTGACTCTGGGGGTCTTTTTTTTTTTTTGAGGGGGAGTCTTGCTCTGTCCCTCAGGCTGGAGTGCAGTGGCATGGTCTTGGCTCACTGCAGTGTCTGCCTCCGAGATTCAAGCAATTCTCCTGCCTCAGCCTCCCAAGTAACTGGGATTACAGGCACCTGCCACCACACCCAGCTGTGTATTTTTAGTAGAGATGGGGTTTCACTATGTTGGCCAGGCGGTCTTGAACTCCTGACCTCAGGGGATCCACCCGCCTCAGCCTCCCAAAGTGCTGGGATTACAGGCGTGAACCACCACGCCCAGCCAACTCTGAACTTGATCAAGTCACAGTTGGAGTATTGGGTATGTTTTAGGTGCCTCCCATTAAGGATGTTGATTAATTGGGTTCCCCTCCGGAGAAGACCCAAGTCTTGGGAAGGGCTCACAGGAGATGTGAAATAGTCTTAAAGTTTTTGAGGGATTTGCATGTGAATGTCTCCAGAAGATTCCAGAGAAAGAGGTGTTTGTCAGGAACCCACTAGCCCACAAAAGATCTGATTGGTTTAGGACACAGTGAGTTTTTCAGTGCTAGAAAGATGTATGCTTCACTCTCTCTCAGCGTCCTTCAGTGTGGAATAATTTGTGTTTCTACAGTTTGCTGCGCTGCAGCTGAGCCCTTTTCTTTTTGTGCATTTCTCACAATGACAAACACATCTCTCATTGTGCTCGGATCTGAGTTTTGTAACTGGACTTCTGCCGTCTGCTTGGCTGTGGACCTTCCCTGGTGGATACACACACTCGCTGACCTACGAGGCTGGAGCAGTCCTGCAGTGGAGAGGGAGGACCTTCACTGACAGGGCAGAGGGAGGATGCTGGTGCCCCACAGCTGCAGCAGGGCTGTGGGAGCTGGGGCACTAGGAGCAAGGGCTGTCAGGGACTGTTTTCACATCAGGCTGACTCGGGGGTCCTTTGAAGCTGCAGATATTCTGCCGCACAGTTTGTACACTACTGAGAATCAGACTTCCTAACCTGTTCCTATCTGCTGTTCTCTTCTTTAGACCTATTCCGGCCTGTTCTGTGTGGTCATCAATCCTTACAAGAACCTGCCCATCTACTCGGAAGAGATTGTAGAAATGTACAAGGGCAAGAAGCGGCACGAGATGCCCCCTCACATCTATGCCATCACAGACACTGCCTACAGGAGTATGATGCAAGGTGGGTGCTGTAGTGTGAGCCCTCCTGGGGGCCAAGTCTTCACCAGGGGCCGCAGGTGCTGATTCACCTTTGGTGCCACATAGATCTAGTGGCTGGTGATGGGCAGTGCATCATGGAGGTCTGGAGGTCTGTAGACTGCTGTATGAGAGCCAGGGCCAATGGCTGTCCAAAGGACATGTTTATATGTTGATAGAATGTTCTGGAAGCTTAAAGTACACATTTTCTAATTTTTTCCCCCAATTTCTTATTCTTTTCAAGAGCTCTTGTCCCTGTCCCCTCTGCTTTCTTTTAGGTCTCTTCTTCTACCTGTTATTCCCTTCCCTTTGTGTTTTTCCCTCTTCCTTTTGCTCCTTCCCCACAGTCTTTTGAGTTCTTCCCATCTTTACCAAAACAGATGTAGAGCCTTTGGTGGCTTTTGCCCCCCTGTCACTCTGGCTTCTGTGCCCCTTCTGTTCCATTGCAGTGAAGCTTTGTGGAGGAAGAAGTGTCTGTGCTCACTGCCTCCGTCCCCACCTCCTGGTCACTCCCCTCACCCTGGCTGTCTGTCCCCACCCCTTCTCCAGACTAGCTGACAGAGGGTACCCATGATCTGTGTGTTGCTGTCCACAGCTCTCGGGAGTTCCTACTTCACTTCTCCCTAGCATCGAACAGTCTCGACCACTCCCTTTCAAAAGCCATTCCTTCCTGCCACCCCTCTCTGGTTCCCCTCATCTCCGCCTTCCCTGTCTGTTTCCCGGTCTGTTTGGCTCTCCCACCACTCTCCCTGCCCTTGCTCATCGGTGCTCCTTGAGATGTCACCTCAACTGCTGGTCCTCTTGCTCAGAGGATTCCTCTGGATGGTGGCCTCATTCACTCGAGTGGCTTCCACCATCACTTTCCAGCTGAGGAGTGTCACTGTCACCTGAGCGCCGCTAGCCACATACTCCCAGCCACCACCTCTGCTGCCATCTCTCCATCCACCCAGTCACCCAAACCAGGAACCTGGGACTCTCCATTTATCTATCTATCTATCTATCATCTGTCTACCCACCACCCACCTACCCAGTCACCCAAACCAGGAACCTGGGACTCTTCATTCATTCATGCATTTATTTATTGAGATGGAGTCTTGCTTTGTTGCCCAAGCTGGAGTGTAGTGGTGTGATCTTGGCTCACTGCAACTTTTATTTTTTTGGTTCAAGCGATTCTCCTGCCTCAGCCTCCTGAGTAGCTGGGATTACAGGTGTGTGCCACCATGCCTGGCTAATTTTTGTATTTTTAGTAGTGACAGCATTTCTCCATGATGGCCAGGCTGGTTTCGAACTCCTGACCTCTTGATCTGCCCACCTCAGCTTCCCAAAGTGCTGGGTTTACAGACGTGAGCCACTATGCCCGGTTCTTCTTTTATTTTCTTTTCCTTCTCTTCATTTTTCTTTTGAAAGACTAATCAAGTGCATTAGTGAGAAGGGAAAAGGAGTAGAACAAGGAGTTCTGTAACTGAACAGTCAGTCAAGATAACTCACTATCATCAGACCAGACTTTTAATTAAGGACTCATCTCACATTTCCCTCTTCCTCTCTCACCCCATTTTCCAAGTCAGCCAGCGTTTTCTGTAGGTTTTTTTTTTCTCTTTCAATATTTCTGATCCCCTTCTCCCTCTTTCTACTGCTTTAATCCTGGCCTTAATTAAACGTTTCTGATTTTTTGCCTGCACTGTTGTATGGCCCTCTAAACGTCATTCTTTTTTTTTTTTTTAGACGGAGTTTCACTCTGGTCGCCCAGGCTGGAGTGCAGTGGTGGCATCTCAGCTCACTACAGCCTCTGCCTCCTGGGCTCAAGCGATTCTCCTGCCTCAGCCTCCCAAGTAGCTAGGATTACAGGCGCCCACCGCCACATCTGGCTAATTTTTTGTATTTTTAGTAGAGACTGGGTTTCACCATGTTGACTATGACTCCTAACCTCAGGTGATGTGCTCTCCTCATCTTCCCAAAGTGCTGGAATTACAGGTGTGAAACACCACGCCAGCGTTTTTTTGTTTTTGTTTTTGTTTTTTTGAGACAGAGTCTTGTTCTGTTGCCCAGACTGGAGTGCAGTGGCATGATCTTGGTTCACTGCAACCTCTGCCTCCCAGGTTCAAGCCATTCTCCTGCCTCACCCCACCCCCCAGTAGCTGGGATTACAGGCATGTACCACCATGCCCAGCTAATTTTTGTATTTTTAGTAGAGAAGGTGTTTTGCCATGTTGGCCAGGCTTGTCTTGAACTCCTGACCTCAGAGGATCCACCCACATCCGCCTCCCAAAGTGCTGGATTTACAGGCCTGAGCCAGCATGCCCAGCCAACTTCATTCTTAATAGAGCCCCCTACCCCACACTTCCACCAACTGGTCATCTTTCTGGTATGTAAATGTGATCAAATCACTTGATTTGAAATTTTGACAAATCATGAAAAAACTCCTCATTGCCCCGGAACTATTAGGTTGCTGCAAAAGTAATCACGGTCTTTGCCATTAAAAGTAACAGCAAAGACTGTGCTTAATTTTGCACCAACCCCTAATAACACTCAGACTCTGTGGCAGCATACAGTGCCCTTCAGAATTGGCCCCCTGCCTACCTCTCCTGCTTCTAGCTATGTGGAACTCCTTACATTTCCCTAAAATCCCTTTCTGCTTCAAAACACCATACCTGCTCCATCTGCCTGCAATGCCTGGCAAATCCCTACTCCTTTTTAAAAGCATGACTGAAGCATTAGGGCCTCCAGGGAGACTGGGCTAGATTTGCATCAGAGCCCTGGTAATGCTTTATTTGACTGCAGTGTTTACACATTTCTTTTTCTCTCCTAGATGTTGCCTTTATATTCTCAGAGCTTAGCCAAGTACCTGGCATGTGTAATCCTGACTCAAACCCAATTTTCAGGCAGAGCTGTGTTCTCCTATCTTGGATGGATAGTGGTTTGTTATGTCCTTTTCCATATGCATCCTTTTTTCTTTGAACTTTGCAGACTATCTAGACCGTGCTGGTAATGAAATCTCATTGGGTTAACCACTTTGTCCCTGGTTTAGTGGTTGAGAGTGGCGGCCCACAGGCCTGTTCTCCACCACCTGCACTGTTGAACTTGATGAATTATGTAGGATGTACAAGTTTGGCCGACTCTTTGGCTTATGCTCACGTCTATCAGAATTCCTCGAGGATATCAGCCCTTCATTTCTAAAGTAGAGTGACTGTTTCCAAATGCTAACTAGAACAGCCTGGTGGAAAAACATTCTGTGGGATTCCAGAAAAGTCTGAGTCTTTCTCTCTAGAAGTTATGAGTCAGGTTGCTCCTAGCTCTCTTAATTGGCCTAGTGCAAGAAGTGTACTCCAGAGTCAGTCTTGAGATCTGAGCTACTGAATGAGGGCCTCTTCTCACACTTGGATCCCGGACTGAAACAGTTAACCAGCAACTGGACATTTTTGCTTTTAGGCAAGACATTGTGACTGAGTAATATGTATTGATGAGGCAGGAGACAGAGTCATCAGGTCTGGACTTCAGAACGTCTTCAGTTAACCTTCAGTTAACCTGTGGGACTCCTCCAAGAAATTGATTCAGTCGTTATTTGTTCACCACCAACAACAATTTGGCGGGGATAGCCTGAAAGCTCCATACATTGAAAGTAATTGGGGAACAAAAAAAAAAGGATACAGCTACTGGAGCTTTTCATTGTCTTGGCCATAACTGAATGGCCTTGATAGGAACTCAGAGGCTGCCCTTGTACATCTGTACAATGGAGGGTCTCTTCATGATTTGTCAAGATTCTGAATCAATGGGTTTGAGCCACTTTGCAAATTATCAGGGCAGGTAGGTAGGCGATTTCATCTTTTGGAGACCAGGGATAGGAAATACATGTATGAACACAGGAGATCTGCATTGTCAGTGCCTCCTTCAAAGTAGTCTGTGCAGGTATTGGGTCTGTGTTTTTCTAACCCTCAGTCTGAGAGGTTTTCACTTTGCCTTTGGCCTAGCGTTGGACTTGCTGTAGCTCTTGAGCTCCCATGTTGACTGACGGAGGACATTTCTAGGCTATTAGAAAGTTCCTTCTTCTTCAGCCAGGCGCGGTGGCTCACGCCTGAAATCCCAGCACTTTGGGAGGCTGAGGCAGGTGGATCACCTGAGGTGAGGAGTTTGAGACCAGCCTGGCCAACATGGTGAAACCCAGTCTCTACTGAAAATACAAAAAAGCTAGCCAGGCATGGTGGCGCACACCTGTAGTCCCAACTACTCAGGAGGCTGAGACACAAGAATAGCTTGAACCTAAGGTGGCAGAGGTTGCAGTGAGCTGAGATCATGCCACTGCACTCCAGCCTGGACAACAGAGCGAGACTCCATCTCAGTTAAAAAATAAAAATAAAAAAGTTCCTTCTTGTATATAGCTGACCTGCAAAGCAATTAGTAATAGGTTTCTTGTTCTTGGAGCAGGGAGGAAGTTATTAACAGAAACTGCTCACATTACGATAAGGTGGTTCACTAGTAAAAGAAATGTGTCCCAAGGAACCTTTGGTTCCTGCCCTGGGTCATGTGTCACCTGTGGAGCCTCGGCGTCTGCAGTCTGTTAAAATCTACTCTTCTCTTTTGGAGTGAAGTCTTAGTGCATGCTGCCCACCCGGCTTTGGGGGAAACAGGTTTGTTCCTGCCACTGACATCTTAAAAGGCACAGCCAGAAGGTTCCTTTTCTGCTTTATCTTTAAACAAGAACTAGACAAAGATTTCCTTCCTGAGCTGGCTGTGGCTTATGACATACTAGCATTTATTCTGCCAAACAGGGCAGTTGGTGGCTTTGTCTGGTGACTTGTAGGAGAGGAGCTCTTTGACCCTTCCTGGGGACCTCCACCTGCCTTTATCTGTTCAATGTCCTGATTTGTGCCTGTTGTTCCACAGTTAATATTAATGGCACTCTCACTTTCAGAAGCATCTCAGTTTGGAGGAGATGTTATGTCACTCACCTATTGTCAGACTGAGCCAGGGTTTCTCACACTTGGCACTAGTGATATTTGAGGCTGGATGATTCTGTTGGGGGTGGGAAGTTTTCCTGAGCACTGTAGGATGTTTAGCAGCATCCTGGCTCCTGTTCATTCCATGCCAGCCGCACCTTCCCTCTCCAGTTGTGACAACCAAAATGTTCTCAGACATTGCCATCAAGTTGTTTGTGGGGGGCAAGATTACTCCCAGTTAAGAACTACTGGACTAAGCATTGCAGATTAGTTTTACTTTGAGTGTCATCTTTGATCGATCAGTAGTGGCTGCCTGGAGCCCTGCTGATCCTACTGTGCTGGCAAGGATTTGAGACTCAATGCAGGAATGCTGAGATGGATTAGTGCTGTCTGCCATGGGCCTGGGTGGGGCATGACAGTATGTAGTGCCTTGGATTAGGCTGTGGAGGTAGGTTACAGAAGATGCCAGAACGCCAGGAGGTTCTGACCTCCTGTTACTGGATGCCCTGGCAGTCCAGGTGGAGAGATGAGATGTGTTAATAGACAGAGATATGTGGCCATAGCTACAAAACAGGACACTTGCTGCCTACATCTGTGCCAGCACAACTGAGCCGATGTCAGGTGTCCTGAGAGTTTGGGGGAAGGTGTGGCCGTGAGGCCTGGGGTAGTTGGATCTTGCAGAAAGGCAGTGGTATGTGTCAGTCAAGTAGTTACAGGGCATCCCAGACGTGCCCAGCATGGCCTTGGGTTTAATTAAAGTGGTGGTGACATGGTCGGTTCACCCTCCTGACCCTGGCTTTCCTATATGGTTAATTCATTGTCATGGCCATTCCTGGGTCTTCCCACCTTGGGGATTGGACTGTTCCTCGGAACTCTGTGATGGCACTGAAGGCTTTGAACTGGCCAAGGCCACGAGAGTGAGAGAGCATAACGTTGTGTTGTGTTGCTGGCCCTTGCCAGGCAGAGACCAGCTTTAAGGGGGGTGGGACTGTGTCCCAGGGCAGGCACAATGGTCTGCTGTAGAGTTCAGGCAGAAGCAGCTGTGGTCTGCAAAACATCTGCCTCGCCTGGGAAATGGTGCTTCTGGCTCCCGGGCCAGACCCTCTGGGGTCTCCCCCGTGGAGATAGGTGTGTGTGTCTCTACAGGAGCACTCGCTGGTTGAAGAATCTGACTTGAGCCCAGTTATCTCCCCAGTGAGTAGAAAAAGCCCCTTCTGGAAGGCCGAGGTGGGCAGATCATGAGATCAAGAGATCGAGACCATCCTGGCCAACATGGTGCAACCCCGTCTCTACTAAAAATAGAAAAAAATTAGTTGGGTGTGGTGGCAGGCACCTGTAATCCCAGCTACTTGGGAGGCTGAGGCAGGAGAATCCCTTGAACCCAGGAGGTGGAGGTTAGAGTGAGCCGAGATTGCGCCACTGCACTCCAGCTTTGCAATGGAGTGAGACTCTGTCTCAAAAAAAAGCCCCTTCTCTATGAATTAGATAGAATGCCAGGTTTGGTTTACTTTCGGTGACTTTGTGGTATTAATATTTTAATGAGTTCCCAGTATTTTGGGGGAAGTGAGCCTGCTTTCATTTTAGACCTCAACTGTTCTGAGAGCAATTTAACCCTTTGCTCTGTGCCAGTCTCCCCGCCACCCAATCTCTGGTTCTCAGAAGTGGTTGGTCACCAGAAGCTGCCCAGAGTGCCAGTGAGTGTCCACATTCCCCTTGGTTTCTGACCTTTTTCTGTAAAGGATGAGGGGTAGAAATTTTGTATCTTCACGTCTGAGCACGGCTCTTTGAATTCATATGGAAAGAGGCAGGCCCAGATATGTTAACTGACTTCTCAGCCCCAGAAAGCAAGCCTCCTGATTTCCCGTCCTGGTGCCTGTTACCCCGGCACAGGCCCGCGGGGTGCTGGTGCCTCTCATTTTCTCTGGCTGGTCTTGAAGGAATTCTTCTCTCGGGCTCAGTGGTTAGGTGGGGACTAGGGGCGGAGGGGCCCTCTCTTTCCTTCTCTCCGCATTCTTCTTGTCTCTCCTGCGGAACCGTCTGCTTTCCAAGGTCTTTCTGAGGAAAAGTGCCATGTTGGGCAGAGGCCCAGGAAAATGCTTCCAGTGGGCAGTAAAGCTCCGTTTGAATAAACTCACTGGGATAGGCGGCTGAAGAGCGAGCGCTTCAGAAGCCACAGATGGGATGACTCTGCTGAAGCAGGAATGCGCCCAGCCGGGAGGCTGCCAGCCCTGCCAGCCCAGCACACAAAGGCCCCGCTGTCTGCTGGGGAGGTCGGGAACAGGCCCTGTGCGCCCAAATGTGTCCGTGGAGGCAGCTCGGGCTCTCCGAGTTGGGGTGTGTCCCGTGTCCGCACCCACTGTCTTCCTATGCTGGCTGAGCACCTACTGTGTGTTTGCGGGGCACTCTGCAGTGAGTGTACGGACAGCAGGTTGGGGCCTGCCTGGAGGAGGTGACTGTCTTGTGCCCAGAGACAAGCAGAGCAGCTTCAAGATGAGAGTGAGAAACTAGCACAGAGAAGGGGGGGCCCACTGAGCCTCGAGAGCCGCTGGGGTGGGGATAGGGCTTTGATAGATGACACAGCACTTCCATAGGGCACCAGAAAGGGGCTGCTGGGCCTGTCTCAGCCTGAGATTTGGGAAAAGTGTCATGTTTTGCCTTTGAGCAAGAGGAAGTGTGTTGTGGAGGAGAGACCGTGGGCTTTGGACTAGACAGAGCAGGAATCGGCCTCTTCCGCTGCCTGACTGCAGCCTGGCTGGAGCAAGTCAACTCACTCGGATTGAGCCTTCGTTCTCTTGTCTGCCTCTTGGGCTTCATAAAACTCCCTGGCAGGGTCATGGTAAGAAGTAAGATGCCATGTGTGTGATGGCTGCAGTAAGCACCTGTTAGAGCTGGCACTAGGAGTCCAAACGCTTCTTGACTGAACTGCCCCGCCTTTCACGGAGCCTTCAAATCGCTCATTCCTTCTGTCCACACTCCTGCTTACTTAACGAAGGTGATGGCCAAATGCATCTTTCAGGCAGGTGTTTGGAACTCCTCAAAAAGACTCCGCCGAGAGTCCTGCCACAGGAAGTGAGTTGTCACAGCCTGTGACACTTGTCACAGCTGTCACCCCTGCAGCGACCTTGTCACACGCTGGAACACGATAGCAGACATAGTCTCTGGCTTGTCTGGTCCGGTCCACGCAGAGCTGAGCCCTGGGGTGGATGTGGCCTCAGTGGAGCTTTAGGCGATGTGGTGCTTGATCCAGAGTTGGTTCTTCTGCAGCCCTGATAGGCTTTTCTGTTTCCTGGGCTTCTGGTGGACCAGAGAGGTGCTGTGGGAAGCTGGCCCTGGGCTACCACCCAATACCATGGCTGCAGCCGGGAAGCACTGTCTTCGAGCTGATGCGAGCTGGCTGCACTCCACCTAGGCGACAGAGCAAGACTGTGTCTCAAGAAAAAAAAAAGGAATCTGTGGTTAACGGGCCCTTTTCAAGAATTCATCATTAGGCTTACTTCTTTTTGGAAATTCAACCCAACAGACCCACCATGCTTTGCTCTGCACACACTGAGCAGGAGATAAAAAGGAAGTGTCCTCTTAGAACCCGAAACTTTGGGTGGGGGTGTTGGGAAGCTTTGCCCAGTGTTTTTGTTTCTGCTCACCATCCCCCGAAACAAACCAACACCGAAAACTCACATCAAATCCCTACTGACACTAAACCACTTGGTGCTTTTGGCCTCCTGTGAGTTCTCTTGCTGCCAGGTGAGTGTTGGCTGCCACCGCCAGCCCGTTTTTCCTGTTCTCCCAAGCGCCGGCTCTGAGACTTCAGTTGGACTGTGTCCCAGTTTGTCAGGGCTGAACCATAGCGTGTTGAGAGAAAGGAGTTGCTTTCCTTTACCTACCTGATTTCTGGAATTAAGGTATCAACAAAAGTAATTTCCTACAACTAAAGAAAGATAAATGAGCTGAAAGTCTGCAGGTATAAAAGTTGGGATTCTGGAAGTTGCTTCTGTAAAATTTGTTTAGTCTTGACCAAGACTGTCAGCCCCGTGTAGACCTTGATAATAAACTCTTGAGGACCCAAGCCGTTCTTTGGGGAAACAGACAGTGCCAATGGGGGCTCAGGATGTCATTCCCACGTGGCTTCATGATTCTTCCTGAAGATCTTGTCTCTTCCACATGAGCTCGTCCATGGATGCAGCAGGGCACAGGTCTAAGCTACAAGGAGGGGAAGTGTGAGCTGTGCTCCAGGAGTGAGTCTTGGCCTGACAGTTGCCGACACGCCTTTCCTTCTACCCATTGCTTTTCCAAGGCGGCATGGGCATGCACTGCTACTGTTCCCCTCCAAGCATTGATGTCCCTGGTAGTCTCAAGCACGATTGACTCATCCAAGGAAGTTTCACAAAGCCAGTTGCTGTCTTTGCAGGCCTGTTGTGGCTCCAACAGGGAGCCGGGTTTGTCCTGAGCAGTGCCTGGCTGTCTGCCATGCTCCCTGTGTGTGTCCCGGGTCCTTCCCTCTTTCTCCCTGTTGCTCCAGCCCTCTGCAGAACACAGCAAGGGCCCCTCCTGCCTTGCCTTTCCTTTTCCCAAGGGGAATGTTAGGTAGGAGCAAGGCAGAACTGGACTGGGAGTGTCCTGGTGGCATGTGCTGTGGGTGTGGGTGGTCAGCCCTCGCATGTGGCTTTTGAATTTCCCTCCAGTCTGACAAACCCATTGGAGCTGCCTTGACAACAAATCCACTATGAGAAGGAGAACGTTCTCCCTCCTGTCCCCGCCCACGGGAAGGGCAGAGAAACACCCAGCAGTGCTGTTCTGGCAGGTTTGCCTATGTGCTGGGAACTTACCTGTGTTTTCCTAACGCATCTTGGCCAAGAGAAGCCTTGTTTGGGGCCTCGCTTGGTCTCTGACATAATGAAAGTTGAGAGCAATCCCTCAAGCTTTAAAAAATTATCCAGGGTGCCCAGAAGGGGCCACCCATTCTCTGCCTCCTATAACTGGAGACTTGGGTCTCGGCAGGTTCAAACCAGGGTTCCACCTGGGGAAACGGGCTGTGGGCAGAGGCACGGGGCCAAGTCAAGCTGGCTTCTGGCGTAGATGCAGCTGAGCAGACATGTCCCTTGGTCTGGGCCTACCATGATGCCCTAGAGGGCACACTTGCCCATGACCGCATCGTGTGCCTGGGAGCCATGGCAGGGGCTTCCTCCTTTGCTGGCGGATTGCTAGGCAGGCAGGCTGCCCGGAAGCTCCACCCGACTCGACACAGATCTGCAGCCCCTGCTAATATGAAGCATCCTTTTGCACTTGCTTTTCCTCACCTCCCCGTTTGCCTCCCAAGGGTTTGTATGTAACCCAAGCTTGTGCATTGAGCTGGCTGTGGGGAAGCAGAGCCTCCTGTCGTGAGAGCGTCATGGCCCTTTCTTTGCAGCACTGAGGCAGGTCTGCGGGAGGTGCCGAGTGCTGTGCCCATCTGGGCGTTCGATGGAGGGGAGTCCTGGGGAGGGTGAGGCCTCCAGAGGCCTGAGATCTCAGCCCCATTTGTGCGACTCTGATCAAGCCATCGGATTTCTTAGGACTCTGCCCTGATATTGGAGTCGAGTTGAATTAGGTGCTCTCCAAGGCCTTCACAATCGCAACTTCCAAGCTTCAGCCTCATAGGTGCTTTGTGCTTTGACCAACTGAGACCAGATGCTGTCCACATGAGGGTCTTGGAGAGAAGTGACTCTGGGTCTAGGTCTCTGCCCAGGACAGTGTGAGACGCCCATCCTGGCAACGCAGGGCAGGCCTCACAGTGCCAACACAGCAAGCCACCCCCAGGGGCCACTCTGAGGTTTCCCTGAAAGCAGAAGGCTCCCTGGTGGTGGAAAACTTTGGTCCCATTTGTCTCAGATTATCCCATCAGTCTCGCCCAATGTGGGGACGTTGCCCAACCTGAAACTCCCCTTTCCTTTCTTTCTTTCTTGGCCCGTATCCATTTTTCAAGAAACCCAGTGGAGCTGAAGCTGGAGTCCTGTAGGGGCCTCTCCCAGGTGGAGCCCAAGAGAGCTGCTCCATGCCAGAACCTGGGGAGGTGTGATCTTGGGAGCGGGGTGATGAGTCAGTCCCAGCAGTAGCTGCTGGTGAACCAGGCCCCTTCCTCTGTACTTCCTGTCGGGCTGATGTCACCGCTGTGTGAGCTTCGTGGCCTTTTATGGACAAGAATGAACTGCAGCTCCTCTCACAGAGGAAGTGAGCCTTAAGCCCCTAGCAGAAGTCAGTACCTGGGATGAAATACCTGCAGTCAGATTCCCCTTCCTCCCTCCTGGACCCAGTCTTCTGAGCTGTCTGGAAACACCTGTGCACAGGTAGATGGCCACATCAGCTCAGGTGCCCTCACTGCATGGGCTTAGCCTCAGAACATTTCAGGTTTCAAATGAAATCCAAGGAGGGAATGGCCTGGTTCCTGAATCTGTAACTTTTATAAAAGACTTTCTCGTGCCAGGGAGTTGCTCAGTTGAAAGCTCCAAGACAGCAGGCAGGTAAGGACAGCATGTCCAGGCGCCTGTCTCACACTGTGGACAACAGACACACTGTTTCCTTCCGTCCTTAGAGCAGTCCCTTCATTCCCAGAGGGGTCAAGGGGCAGGCACTGCTTGGGAAGAGCGGAACCCAGGGCCGTAGTTCTCTTGGCGGTGGCTTCCTCCTTTGCAGATCTGCTGCAGACACATAGACCAGTGGTTGTCAAACTGTGTGTGCTCTGAGGAACCCTGTCTCCACCACCCACTGTCCCTTGCTCAGGGATTTGGGAAGATTTCATCTGAGGAAGGACTGCTGCTGCTCTTTGAAAAGTCTGAAAGCTACTGCACAGTGACTCATAACCCCAGCTCTACCCCG
Source organism: Plecturocebus donacophilus (assembly GCA_004027715.1). Classification (NCBI taxonomy): domain Eukaryota; kingdom Metazoa; phylum Chordata; class Mammalia; order Primates; family Pitheciidae; genus Plecturocebus; species Plecturocebus donacophilus. The sequence goes on along the minus strand of PVKP010008292.1, from coordinate 38,467 downwards.
CCCTCACCAAGAGAGGGCTGGGGCAGGGAATTCAAGCGCCTACCATGGCTAGGCTTTCATCCGGCGGGGGCTTGTGTCCCAGAAGGGGCGTGTTCCCGGCGGCCTCCTCCTGTGTAGAGGAAGGAAGGGCGTTTTCAAATAAGCCTTCAGTCCTTACGGGCCAAATAAGGACTTGAGCCAAAACAAGCAGATTGGGCTGGACTCTGAACGTGCTCATCCAGTGAGATGGTGGTGTAGGGAAGGGTCATGGGGTAGGCACTGATAGCAGTCTCCACCAGAATGCACAGGGTGGGGAGGGGGGCTGCAGAGTAAACTGAGTCAGGCCAAGAGCCCACTGGTTGCTAAGAATTCTCACTACCTCACTGCCCAGAAGAGATGCCTCTGAGATGAGGAACAAATCCAGAAAAACTGCTGTGTGGAAAGACCCCGCAAAACATTGAGGATAATACCTGCTTTACCTACCTTGTAAGGTTATTGGAGGCCACAAAAGATAACAGACCAGACCCCTTCTTGAGCATAGGGAACACCTTCGCTGTTGCATGGGGCCATGGTGTGATTCATGGTGCGTGGGGCAGGTGGATTTGGAATGCTAAGCAGGGGGGCAAGAGGGGAAGCAATGAGGAGGCCTCCCAGCAGTTTGCTTTTCAGAAAGCATTTGAATGAATGTTCCTAGCAAAACAAATCCAGATTTCTCTTTTTTTTTTTGAGATGGAGTCTTGCTCTGTTGCCCAGGCTGGAGTGCAATGGTGAGATCTCAGCTCACTGCAACTTCTGCCTCCTGGGTTCAAGCGATTCTCCTGCCTCAGCCACTTGAGTAGCTGGGATTACAGGTGCCTGCCACCACACCAGGCTAATTTTTGTATTTTTGGTAGAGACAAGGTTTCACCATGTTGGTCAGGCTGGTCTTGAACTCCTGACCTTGAGATCCGCCCACCTCAGCCTCCCAAAGTACTGGGATTGCAGGCGTTGGCCACAGCACCCGACCCAGAATTTTTAAAGGTGTGTTTAGGTTGTGTTGACATCGGCAAGCTGGCCTCAGGAATTGGAGGGGGAAGGCTGGAGGAGTCAGAGAGCTGGGGATTGTGGGGTGAATGGAGAGAAGACACTCTGAGTTTGGCTCTGGGGTTTCAGAATGTGAAGTGTGTGTGTAGGTGGCCTGCATATGTGCATGTGCCTGGGCAAATGTCTGTGGGTGTGCATGGCTGCGTACATACATGTATGTCCACATACGCCTGGGAATACATGTGCCTTGGGTGCCTGTGTTTGCACTTGTGTTTGTGTGTGGACATGTTTGTGAATGCATGTGCAGCTGTGTGCCTTGTGTGGGTGCATGTGCTCATCCATGTTTATGGCTTTGCACACGTCTGTGCACATGTGTGTGCATGTGTTTCTGTGTACACATACCTCTGTCCACCTGCCTCCATATGTGACTGTGTGCGCAGAGGCTTATGTGTCGGTGTGTGTGTCCATGTCCTTGTGCATGCACGTGCCTGCGTGTGCATGCCTTTGAATGTGTTTCTGGGCTCTGCTTCCTGTTGTTCAGCCACAGAACCTCTGACTCCTCCTCACACAATTAGAGGAATTCCAGCCATCCCAGGGACAGCCCTGGGAAAACGGTTCCTCTGGAAGGGTTGGGGAATGTTTCCTTTTATGGTAGCATCGAGCCGTTGCTACTCATGACTTGCCAGCACTCGCAGGTACATTCTGGCCGGTGACTAAACATGCCCACAGCTGGGGCAGACCACAAGGAGCCTCAGTGGGGGAGGGCAGGGGCCTGCGATCACAAAAACGTTTGTTCCAAACCCCTGTCGATTGCCACACTGTTGTTAGGGGCCAGCGACGAAATTACTCTGTCTTCCCCAGGCTGTTCCTGCTGCCTCTGTCCCTTCTGTCTTGTCAAGGATGCTGGGCTCTAATCTCTGTCCTTGCTGTGCAGGCTTGAAGGACTCTGATTTTTTGAGAAAGGCAAGGCGGGGAGTAAGGTCCCCCTAGAGCTTGCCTCCCCAGCAGTGCCCAGAGCAGAGAGCAGGGTGTGGGGTGTGTTAGAGTGACCCAGCCCCTCTGCACCCCCACCCCATTGATGCTTAGGAGGCTGGGAGGAAGCTGTGGCCCAGGGCACAGCTGATGTTGGTAGTGGGTGTGAGGTTCGGTTTTTCTTCTCTGTGTTCAGGCTTCCTTTTCCCTCCCAAACAACCAATGGGCAGAAGAAGAGATTGGAGGCAGTGCCCAGCCCCGCACGCTGCTGAGGTCAGGCACGCTAGAAAGCTTACCTCAGAAGAGGCAGACTACCTAGCTGGTCGGTGTCTACTGGTGTTGAACAGTTAAATGTGTTTCCCGAGGCCATGTCCGTGGAAAGCCATGAGTCATTCTCCCAGTGCCTAGTCATGCAGGGCCCTGATCAGGCGGGTGGTGCGAGCCACTGAGTATGTCCTTCACACGTCGCTGAACCCATGTTTTCATCCAGTGCCTATACTGTACCAGCAGCCACGGACAACCCACTGCCCTGACAACCCCACTCCCCTGACAACGCCACTGCCACCCATCATGTCGACGTCGTGGTGGGGAAGTCAGTAGGCACCAACCGTTTGTGGAGCTTCCTCTCTTTACAGGGACTGCGGCAGATCCATTTTGTGTGTTATTTCTATTTTGCAAACAAATCCTGCAAGGGAATTAGTAGCATGTCTTCTTTGTGGACGTAGAAACTGAGACTCAGACTTAAATACTTCACGGCAGCTCAAATATTTGTAAGTAGCCTGATCCTGGATTCAGGCCAGTTTGACTTCAAGGACGGTGGGGACTTTAGATGGGGTGCGATAAAACGGAAAAAAGTGAGTTTGTATTTTCAGCTGTTGTTTAAGATTGGGTACCCGGTACTGAACAGCCAGGATGCCTTACTGTTACTGGCAAACTCAGCTTTCAGAGTGTGGGCATTACTGCCCCTCCTGTACCGGGGGAGAGTGGGTATTTATAGCCTTACTTGCCAAGTGGTTCATAGAACTGTTGATAGTTGCTGAAAGTTCCTGACACTCGGCTCTAGAACAGGTTGTCACAGAAACCCATCAGAAGCTGTCATTCTTTACAAGCTGCCTCTAAAGTGACATCATTGCACGCCTTCCACTTGCCAGACACCATGCTGGTGTGGTCACATGTGTTGTGGACACATGTACTGTTATCCCACGCTGCGGAGGAGGGAGCTGGGGCTCAGGGAAGGCTGCGCACCTGTCCCAGGTCTCACGCAGTGAGGCAGCATCTTTCCCCAGGGCCTTCCTGTTGCAAAGCCAGGCCTCATCACCCCTCCTCCCCCAGCCTCTTAAACAGTGCTCTTTCCTTCAGTGGGGATGGTATTTAGAGCACCTGCAGCGGGCTTATGTCTAACAGTCTCAGCCCCTGTTATAAACACATAGGGCAGGCCCCACTCAGCTCCCAGGAAAGTCAGTTCCTGGAGAGCTTTCCAAACACTGGTTCCTCTAAGGTGGGAGACAGAGAACTATTTGTTTTCTCGTGGGGGCTGGGCAGCATGGGTGTACAATCTTAGCTCCTGGGCTGCAGGAGCAGCTGCCCAATGGCACTGTCCCCCACAAATGCCCCTCCCAGCAAAGTGTACCATCAGCCTGTGAGGGTGGGCTGCAAGATCCCCACAAAGACAGCGTCTGTGGCTCTGTGCTCCCTTTCTGGGAAACAGACAGCCCTTTGGGAGAGGGAAGTTTTTTTCTGGTGGGAGTTAATCTGTTGTCTCCTTTGTTTCAGACCGGGAAGATCAATCCATCTTGTGCACGTAAGTATTTCTCCATCTGAGTAGTGGTTCATTTCACCCCCCAATCTGTTCTCATTCTCGAGGACTCCTACTGAAACCATGACTGGGGATTGTGGAGTCCCCCATTCCCAATTCAAGGCTCCCTCCTCCGCTTCCCGGGGGGACAGGACTTCAGCTTGTACGTTTGCTACTAGAGGGGCCCGCTGCATGGATGAGCTCAATTCCAATCATCCTTCTTCAAGGAGCCAGTGGGAAGAGGGGTGGATTTTATGGCAGAAAGGAAAACCAAGATCTTCTCCACAGTCCAGCTGGGAACCAGCCCCTCAGTAACTTCTGGGAAGAAGGCATTCTTTCGCGCCCTGTATGGTGGCTTTGTTTACCTGGATTGAAGTAGACCCTGGGCCTCTCACTCTCTGAACTTAACAAGGAGATCCATAAACTCCATTGCCGAGGGAGTTAATGGCACAGAACATTCCTTCAAGTGAAGTTTCGGAGGAACATGTCCCAGTGCCTTTGACCCCTATGTCCACAGCTGCCTAAAACTGATTTTTAAAACACTTGCATGTGAAGGCTGCCAAGTGACCAGGGCAGGCAAGTGGGTTTCAGTTGACTTCTGTCCGGCCCCTGGAGAGCCATGGGAAATGGACTGCATGAGGATTCCAGAGTGTTTATGTGGCTGTCCCTTTTGCTGCCAGTAGATGTTGGGTCCTTCACGGGCACCCGACAGAAGGCGAGGCAGTCAAGTGTGCAGTGGGAAGGGACAGAGGTCAAGGACTTGGCCAGGCCTAACCCTGGGACTTCCTGGCCTCTCTTGGTAGGGGCGAATCTGGAGCTGGCAAGACAGAGAACACCAAGAAGGTCATCCAGTATCTGGCATACGTGGCGTCCTCACACAAGAGCAAGAAGGACCAGGTGAGTGCTATGGTCCCCACGGCCGCTTGCTGGGCCTTGGTGGGATGATGGAGGAAGAACACTTAGTGGTCGTGGCTTCAGGTTCACATGAGGATGCTTTGGGGAATGACGCAGAGGCTGGGCCCACTTCCGTTGAGGCGACAGCGTGGCCATCTTGGGAGTGGTCCGGCAGTAGCAAGCCCATTCCATCCTTGGCTTCCTAGCCTTCTGAGTTGCTATGGAAACTGGCGAGGTCCTGGAGTTTGCGCAGCAGCCCTCTTGGCGTCTATAGCTAATTGCTGTGTGTCCTCCCCTTCTGAGGCTGGAAGGCAGGTTCTAAGACTTGGTCCTCGGCCGGGCGCGGTGGCTCACGCCTGTAATCCCAGCACTTTGGGAGGCCGAGGCGGGTGGATCACAAGGTCAAGAGATCGAGACCATCCTGGCCAACACGGTGAAACCCCATCCCTACTAAAGTACAAAAAATTAGCCGGACGTGGTGGTGCGTGCCTATAGTCCCAGCTACTCGGGAGGCTGAGGCAGGAGAATTGCTTGAAACCGGAAAAACGGAAGTTGCAGTGAGCCGGGATCGCGTCACTGCACTCCAGCCTGGCGATAGAGCGAGACTCCGTCTCAAAAAAAAAAAAAAGACTTGGTCCTCAAGTTGCTGGATGCTTGCAGGGTCTTGAATGGACCTGTGTTTGAATCTATTTCCTTTTCCTGCCGTCGAAATGCCTCTGGGTGGACAGCCACCCACTCCCAGCACCCCAGCGAAGAGTGAATGGGCAATTGGAAAGTCATCTCACCTCCGTTTTTTTCCTCTCCCTTTTGATGGCTTATGGTTGAACCCAGCAGTGTCCTCGCTAGGTGAGCTGCACGTTTATTGCACGTTCTGCACTGCGAATGCGTGTTCTGCCCATCGTGTGCCCTTGAATTCTGTATTTTGTTCCAAGCAGCTTTTCACCCCACACTGGTCACTTTCTGCAGCTAGAACTCTTCTTTTAGGCTCAGCTCACAGACTGTCTTGGGAGGAGGGGCTGGGTGTGGCACACAGTGACCTCCTGTGCACTCTGAAATGACAGCTCCTGCAGAATGGGGGTGAGCCTCACACCTAGTTATTCTCAGAAACTCCAGTCATGCCCAGGCTTCCACACAGTGCACCATAGCTGTCATGCCCCATGCAGAACCTGACCTCTGCACGGTGGATGGAGACCAGACCAGATGCAGATGGCCAGCTGCCCTCACCTGCCACCACTGTGCCAGTCGGAAGCAGTGCCGGGGAGGTCTCACGTTGGAGTTTTTCAGAGGTTGGGGTAATCAGATGTCAGCATGACCGTGGGGTGCTCTCTCTCTCTCTCAAGCATACACTCTTAAATTCCCCCGTAAAACGTAAGTGCCAGTGGTGTGCCTTGAAGCCATCAGGGGAGCTTGGCCGCTCCCGGCTGCTCCACCTTACTGGTGTGCTGTGTGCGACGTTCGTAAGTAAGGAGGGGTGTGAGTCTGCATGCAGGTCTGGGGTGTGGCCTGCAGAATGGCCTAATGAGTACAGTTTTCTGGAACCGAACCAAAAGTAACTTTCCATGTGCCAAGCTTCTCAAGACATTCGGAATCTTTTTCCATGGGGTGTCAGGAGTTATATTTAGAAACTAATAAAGTTTCTTTTCTTTCCTCTCTCTCTCTCTCTCTCTCTCTCTCTCGTTCTCTCTCCCCCTACTCCTCCTCCTCCATACCCCCCCACCCAATTCTCCATTCTTTTTAGGAGGCCTATTTTAAAAACAGAGCTGTGAGGTTAGGAGTTCTCTGGCTGTGGTTTTCCGTCTCTGATTTTGCAGTAAAATCCATTTCGCAACTATGGATTGAATGCCTAGTATGTGACCCGTTCTTGGGAGGGTGACATTGGAGTCCCTACCCTGGAAGACAGGAGACAGGACACAGTTAGAGGGCAGTGAAATCGATCATGTGCCTTCCATCTGGGGTCCCTGCCATAGAGGGGAAGGCAGCACTCGGCAAAGACAGTGTGCTGGGGTTGGGGGTGACAGTGGGAGCCACATCATCAAAATGTGGACTTTGGTAGGCACCCTGTCCCTACCCTGAGCCCACTGGAGTGAGGGAATAGGTTGCCCCTGGCTTCCAGTCACAGCTCTGGCTGTCGGCACGAAAGGCCAGTGGCCAGTTTGGTTGATTTCCTTGCCTGAAGCTGTGCTGTGATTTTCCACAGGCAGCTGGGTCACAGAATACCCTTGAACTTGGTTTGGGAGTGAGCACTCTCTCACTTGCAGTGGCCGAGTTGATCCTCCCCACACCAGCAGAGGGGTTGCTCCAGACCTCACCTTGCTGCGGGGAGGCCAGGTTTGACCTGGGCTGCGGGTTGGCAAAGCAGAGCTTGGGCCAAGGGGCTTTCCAGGCAGGCGCCCGGAGCCTGGCCCACTGACCTTTGACTCGCCCTGCTCTGTTACTTGTGCACTAGTCAGGCCCCATTGGCAGAAACAGTGAAGCCCTTCAGAAACCAGTGGGTGACCCCAAACCTTATGAGCATGTAGTACATACGGTAGCGTGTCATTTCATGTTATGCAGATTCCACTGAAACAGTCTCTTCTGTGCCCAGTTAGAGGTCAGTGGAGAAAAAGCTGTAGGTTAGTCATCACCGTCGTCAGCAGGGAACTCTGCCCTGGAATCTGAAGTAGCTGCTCCCGACTTGGCCTCGCAGCCCCACTTTCCACGGCCACAGTGTGTGGTCCCACGCAGAGGCCCCAGTTCACCTCCTAGCCAGTGTGAGCGCAGACCCTGTAGGGGGGCCGCGCTCCCTTCTGTCTGTCTGCGGGAACGGGAGTGGCTCAGCCAGCCTGGCAGCCTGGCCCGTGCTCTGAGAACATCGTAGAGGGTGGGGGAGCCATTCTCATCCAAATCTGGCTCAGTGGGCTGCCTCAGCCAACTTCCCAGGCCCGCCCAAGGCCTGTGGGTGGAAGCATGGTGTCCAGTTACCACTGGTGCCCAGCACACATGTAGAGCTTACTCTGGGGGTTTGACGCCTGCCCCCTAACCTGGCCCCGCTGACTCTCCTTTGGGGTCGGCACCAGAGCAGTGCCTTCACTTGTCTGGATGGCTCTCAGACGGAAGGGTTCCCAGCTCTGGGTTGGGGGGTCCTGACCTAGGAGGGCTGCCAGGGGAGGAGGCTCTGCCTTGTCTCTTGTGTTGGGTGGGCTTCCAGCCTGGCTCGGCTAGACTCCAGAGTGTTCCCGGTGCCCTGCAGACAGGCCTCGTCTGTGGCAGGTGTGCTTGTAAGGCCAGAGTCCAGGACTCTCCTGGGAGCTCCTGCTACTCCCGGTTTTCCTTCTCTTCACTCACAGGTGACTGCCGTTCACGGAAGACCCTGGCTTGACTCCAGTGTTTAATAAATACAAGGCTCGCCTGGGCCTTGTGTGATGTTCTTTCCCCGAGAGGGCACTCAGGCATTAAGGGGAACGAGCTCCCCGGTGTCGTCAGCCAGCGTTAGCTGTTCCCTGGCCTGCATGGGGCTGCTGCGCAGGTGTGAAGACAGGGCAGTGGCTGACGGGTTAGGTCGGGGACTTTAATCGCGCCACCCGGCTCTGCTGATTGATAGCGGGATGACCTTGACCACATCATTCCCTCCCTCGGCCTCAGCCTCCTCTGCTGTGAAATGGGGCCACTCTGCCCCCTGAGTATGGTGGGCGTCCAGGGGTAAGAAGGCACAAGAGTGCATTTTGTCAACCACAAAGCACCGTTGAGTCCACAACAGGATTTACTGACATTTTCAATAAATAGCTTGCAGTTCATGGATCGCGTGCTCGCTGCCTGCTATGGTGGGTTTAGGGTGCGGCAGTGGAGGGGCTGGCATGGAAAGGGAAGCGTTGATTAGGACACAGATGAGATGAGCAAGTCTATTTTCCAGATCTGATTCTCTCATTGCCTTTTCCTATGAAAAAGAATAAAAATGTGAGGATTAGAGGCAAGGAGGGAAAGGGAGGCCAGTGGACACAGGGTGGAGCCACTGTCCCAGGGTGTCTGTGCTACCAGCTCCTCTAGTTCATGTGCTGCTTTCATCTGGGTCCTCCAAGGCCAGGTTCCTCCAGCTGAAGGAGCTTCCTGCCTGCCGTTTCTAGGGCCATGGAAGTAAGTTGAAGCTGACCACGGTTTCCAAAGCTCAGCGGGAAGGCCGCAGTCGGGGGATACTGGGGCCTGGCCTTGGCTGGAGTGGCATACTGGCGCCTACCCAGAAGCCTCTGTTCCTGGCACATTGGATGTGCTCACACGGCTCTGCCCATCATCCCCTTCTTGGCAGGGCAGGCTCGGCAGCCCAGGTTGCTTCCCGGCCTTCACTGCATCCCTGGGTTCCTTGCAGGGTGAGTTGGAGCGGCAGCTGCTGCAGGCCAACCCCATCTTGGAGGCCTTCGGGAACGCCAAGACTGTGAAGAATGACAACTCCTCCCGCTTTGTGAGTAGCACGGCGGCGCCCCAGCTCTTGGGACGGAGGGCTCTGCCCAGAGCTTTGGCTCATGCTGCCTTCTCCCGGGTGCCCTTCCCTCAAAACCAAGGACAATTCAGACTCGGTGCTGTCTGGCCTGTTGCATGGACTAGGCCAGACCGAATGCTAGTTGGTGTGGACCTGCCCTGCCCCTCTTAAGGAAGGAGACCATGAGTAGCTTCTTCAGCCTCCCTTATGGCAGGTGGAAAGGCCAGTGAGGGCATTGCCTACGCTGCCCGAGAGTGTCCTGCTGCCACCAGAAGCCAGTTAGTTCCCAGGTCAGGCAGAGAGGAACACTTCCAGATAACTGGCTTCCCTCCTGCTCTGCGGAGGAACCTGGGTATGGGCTCCGCTTGCTTGAGCTCATGGCCTCAGGCAGTGTGGTGTATGGTGCTGGAGTCCTGAGGGCCCACGCGAGGTGGGCATAGGGGCATGGGTCCAGTCTCAGGGTTTTCTTCCTCCAAGCTATGCCCACTGGAGGTGGGGCGGGGGGCTATGGTCTCTCCCTTATTAGCTCCCCAAGGCAGGGGCACCCCTGATCTCTCACTATCCTCCTTTACTTAGGGTAAATTCATTCGAATCAACTTTGATGTCAATGGCTACATCGTTGGAGCCAACATTGAGACTTGTATCCTTGTGGTTTGTTGGGATGAGAGTTCTCGATCCAGAGGGGTGGCATGACTTCTGTAGAGAAAAAGCTGCCTCCTCATTCCAGTACTTTCCCCATTTTGGGCTGGTCATGATGCCTTCTCTGTGGAGTTGCGAGGACTGTCAGGGTCAGCTCAGTGCAAACCCAATACAGAGCTTAGGACTTCATTCACAGGAAGGGTAACGTTCTGGTTTGAATGACATGGAGTTGTTGAAAGGTGTTTAGTGTGGCCCCCAGAGGTGGGCATTTAGAGGATGGTGCTTTATCTCTCCCACATACCAGCATTTAACCTTCACTTGTGGGAATGTTCTTGTTTCCATTATCTGTAAGAATGAGACAAGGAGGCCGGGTGGGGTGGCTCCCGCCCGTCATCCCAGCACTTTGGGAGCCCAAGGTGGGTGGAGCATCGAGGTCAGGAGATCGAGACCATCCTGGCCAACATAGTGAAACCCCATCTCTACTGAAAATACAAAAATTAGCCAGGCATGATGGCACACACCTGTAGTCTTAGCTACTCAGGAGGCTGATGCAGGAGAATCACGTGAACCTTGGAGGCAGAGGTTGTGGTGAGCCTAGATCGCGCCACTGCACTCCAGCCTGGGCAGCAGAGCGAGACTCCGTCTCAAAAAAAAAAAAGAATGAGACAAGGCTCCTGAGGGTGTGAGCTACTCTTGGACATGCTGTGCTCCTTGAAGGTGAGAACCAAGGTAGTTTGCTTTTGCTGTATTTTGCCATTTTGTGCCATTCTTCCTTCCTGATGAAGTTCGGTTCCTTTGGATGAGAATAAGAGGGCAGTGGAAGGCAGGCCAGGCACGGTGGCTCACGCCAGTAATCCCAGCACTTTGGGAGGCGGAGGTGGGTGGGTCACCTGAGGTCAGGAGTTTGAGACCAGCCTGTTCAACATGGTGAAACCCCATCTTTACTAAAAATACAAAAATTAGCTAGGTGTGCTGGGACACGCCTGAAATCCCAGCTACTTGGGAGGCCGAGGCAGGAGAACTGCTTGAATCCAGGAGTTGGAGGCCACAGTGAGCTGAGATTGTACCATTGCACTCCAGCCTGGGTGACAGAGTGAGACTGTCTTCAAAAAAGGAGAACAGTGGAGGGCTTGCCTTCCCCCATCTTGTGTTGTTCCTTAATGTTTGCGAAGATCTGCTGGAGAAATCTCGTGCCATCCGCCAAGCCAAGGAAGAACGGACCTTCCACATCTTCTATTATCTCCTGTCTGGGGCTGGAGAGCACCTGAAGAGTGAGTGGTTGCCTGCAGCCTGATGCTGGGGCTGCCGGGCTCTGGGTCTCCTGCCAGAACTGGGCCATAGACATCATTCGGGAAATGAAAACTTTGACCTTGGGTTTAGTGGGGAGAAGTGAGAGCAACTCCTGTTCTCTGTGCCATCCTAAGGACTTGGTCTTCTGTTTCTGACCATGCCAGAGAAGAGCTAGGGTGGGTTGCACATGCAGCTGCAAATCACAGGGCCCTGGCGCTCTCCTGGGCCAGGAGACGTGAGTGTCACTGTCTCAGACACTGGAAAGCCGACGTCGCTGGCTAGTCCGCAGTTTCCAGAGCATTTCAGGGCTGAGGGTCTGTCCCAGTCTCTCCAGCCTTTGAGGTCACAGCGCGGATGGAGCCTCTGCTTTCAGCGCCTTGCTGAGACGCCCTTGTCCTCCACTTATTACAGCCGATCTCCTGTTGGAACCATACAACAAATACCGCTTCTTGTCCAACGGGCACGTCACCATCCCTGGGCAGCAGGACAAGGACATGTTCCAGGAGACCATGGAGGCCATGAGGATTATGGGCATCCCAGAAGAGGAGCAAATGGGTACAGGGCTGGCCCTCCTGTGGGGGAGGGCAGGGCAGGGGAAGGCTTGGCATCAGGGACATCAAGGCAGCCGGTGGGCCTGGGGAGCCTGATAGAGGCCATTGGGAGGGGAAGACCTTCAGTGTGTGGGAAAATGGTTCCTCAGAGTTGAAGTTCAGGATTATTTGTTTCTGGTGGTCTCACAGGCATTTACACAGAAAGGGTGCAAAGGACATGTCCTTGACTGCCCAGGGCCAGGGTCCACTGTGCGACCTTTGCCATTTGCTGAAAGTAGCATATTCCTGTCCTGTCTCAGGGAGTGTGGAAGAAGCTGGGGATGGGTGCTTTGTGCTGGTGAAGCCCAGAATGAGTGGCAGTGTGGAACATGCCTATGTCTTCCCCATTCCCAGAGGGAGGGTGAAGAGGGCCTTATGTGCTCAGCCCACTCAAGCCTTTAGTCTGTAGAAAGATGGGGGGTGCCCGGCACAGTGGCTCATGTCTATAATCCCAGCACTCTGGGATGCTGAGGTGGGCGGATCATAAGGTCAGGAGATCGAGACTATTTTGGCCAACATGGTGAAACCCTGTCTCTACTAAAATAGAAAAAATTAGCCAGGCATGGTGGTGTGTGCCTGTAGTCCCAGCTGCTTGGGAGGCTGAGACGGGAATTGCTTGAACCTGGGAGGTAGAGGTTGTAGTGAGCCGAGATTGTGCCACTGCACTCCAGCCTGGGTGACAGAGTGAGACTCCATCTCAAAAAAAAGAAAAAAAAAAAAAGGAGGATTAGGGAGAGTGCACCTCACTCTCTAGCTGTGTCTGCTTTGGGGCAGAATGCACGTGATGGAGGAGTGGAGTGAGGGTTTGGGTCAGAGCCACCTTTGCTCAGCCATAGACACTGTATGAATGAACAGGCATGGCCGTGTTCCTGTAAGACTATATAAAAGCAGGCGGTAAGCCCCTGGACCAGACACATGTCCTTGGTCTGGATTTAGAAGTGTTAGGAGCTGGGCGTGGTAGCTCACACCTGTAATCCCAGTGCTTTGGGAAGCATCTCTGCTAAAAAAAAAAAAAAAAAAAAAAAAAATTAATACCAATCTAAAAAAGACATGTTAGGATTCTTAACAGAGCTCATGCCTAAGCATAGCTCAGCTGGCTTCCCCAGCTGAGTTCCTGCGGGAGGCCTGGGAGACAGAGAGGTCATGCTGGCCGGGAGCTGGTGAGCCCTCCAGGGTGGTTGGGCCCACCACACACCTTTAGACCCAGACCTAGCGCCCCTGTGGCCCCAGGGAGTTGGCGGTGTCCCTGCTTGGCTTGTCTGGCTTGAGGATCCCTGGGTGAGTGAACCCCACCCCTCACTCCCGGGAATTACCCTGACCCATGTATGCTTCTGAGCTGCCTCTGATTGTACCCAAAGGCCTGCTGCGTGTCATCTCAGGGGTTCTTCAGCTCGGCAACATTGTCTTCAAGAAGGAGCGGAACACTGACCAGGCGTCCATGCCAGACAACACAGGTAACACCCAGGGTCTCTCCCTGGAAATGCAGGTGGGTGGTTAGATGTGGATTTGTTCGGGAGGGAAGGTCTTGCAGAAATCCTGGACACTGTTCTTCCTAATGTTGGGTGTGTTTATGGCCACATATCTGTTGGTACCTTTTGTACAGATGTAAAATGCCCAGAAACACATCCCTGCTTTTTTCTCACCAAGTAAGCATTTCAGAATAACTTAAACTTGTGATCATGTGGACCAGGGCTTCTCCCATTCATTCCTGAGACCAAACCATTTGTCAGGACACGAATGATTTCTGCCGTAGCTCCACCTTAATGGGAGCCTTGCCTGCGACTATGTTGAGATCTTGAAATTATGCCCTTGCCGCACCCGACTCAGCCCCTTAATTAGAGTTGCTGCAAATGACCCCATACAAGTTATTCAGTCTTAACGTGCCCTCCTTAGGGACTCTCTAAAGATGTAATGCAGGGGTGTGTGGACTGTAAAAGACACTCCTGGCTGGGTGTGGTGGCTCACACCTGTAATCCCACCACTTTGGGAGGCTGAGGTGGGTGGATCACGGGGGTCAGGAGTTTGAGACCAGCCTGACCAATATGGTGAAACCCCATCTCTATTAAAAATACAAAAATTAGCCAGTCATGGTGGTGTGCACCTGTAATCCCAGCTACTCAGGAGGCTAAGGCAGGAGAATTGCTTGAAGTCAGGAGGCAGAGGTTGCAGTGAGCCGAGATCGTGCCCCTGCACTCTAGCCTGGGCAGCAAGAGCAAGACTCCATTTCAAAACAAAAAAACAACAGCAGAAAAGACACTCCTGTGGGATCCTGTGCTGTTCATTCCCCAGCACCAGGCTGGCCTGCTTCTGTCAGTCCCGTTCATGGGTGGGGATCTGCTTTTACACTCCAAGGTGTGCGGCTGAGAGTGGGCAGAGGAACCACTGCCACCACTGGGGCTTCTGGCCAGGATGCCTTCCTCCCTGCCCTGTGGGGCTATGGGGAGGTACAGCTGCCCTGCCCACTGTCCTGCATGCGGCTGCTGAGTCTGGGGGTTGCTGGGTGTCTGTGGCCCTGCTAAAGAAGGACCCAGATGTGGTTGTCCTGGTAACGATTGCTCATTCATTGTGGCTTTCTTCCTCTGCTCCCAGGTCAAGCAGAGGGACTCATTTGTTTGTGTCTAATTAGGACTTTCCCCCCCTCTCCCTTATTCTCTGAAAAATCTTAGCTGCCCAAAAGGTGTCCCATCTCTTGGGCATCAATGTGACTGATTTCACCAGAGGAATCCTCACTCCACGCATCAAGGTGGGACGGGATTACGTCCAGAAGGCTCAGACGAAAGAGCAGGTATGTCCTCTAGGGCTAGGACAGCCGGCTGCCACCTGGCTCAGTGTCCTTGCAGCAGCACAGTTGAGGCTGTTCTGGGCCATCCTGGGTGTCCGTGTCCAGCACTTTGACGTGACTCCCTGATGCAGTCCTCACAGCAATCCGGAGAGAGGTGGCATCACCCCATCTAGAGCACTGGAGAAGTTACTTGGCGCTGCCAAGACTTCATGCCTAGCAAGTGCCATCTTGAGGCTGCACTGTACCTCTTTACATTGAGACGATATTTTGGCTAATGGGGCATCAAGGATACGGGCAGGTCCTGTCTGGTATAAAGCAAGAACTCGATGCCTCTGTAGCTTAACTCCTTCTGGTGCCCGGGTGGCAGCGCCCGCCATCCTCGAGCCGGTGCCAAGCGGCTGTTTCTCTACCACCTGCTGCCTTGGCCTTGCCATGTGTGCTAAGAGATGAGCAGCAGTGCCTGCTCCTTCCTGCCAGAGTGATGTGCATGCCTGCCGCGGAGCGGAGGTCCCTCCCAGTGTGGACCGCTCTCTGTCTCTATCAGAGGTTTCTAGTTTCTTTTAGAGTGCTGGTCATGGGGGTTTTCAGGGTGCCTGACTCCTCTCTCAGAAATACTTGGAAGCTCATTTTGTGAGTCCTCCCGTTTGCTGTGCACTGACAGCTCACGGCTGCTTCTGTGCAGAGCAATTGCATGAAAGACGAGACCGTTGTTTTCAAAAGACATCGTGCATCATATTGCCGCCTGTTCGTTTCCCTAACAATTAAGGAGAAACCTCCATTTTTTAATTACAAAAATACGACAAGACTCTTAATACAGAAAAGCCGAGAGAAGGAAAAAAACTCCCAATGATGAATACTGTTGGGCCGCTATTTCCTACAAGACGTAAAAGAATTAAACTTAGTTCTCCTTCTGGCTTTTTATTACAGAGCTTTTCAAATATGCAAAATGAAGAGGGGAGAGTATAAAGAGTCCCACGTGCCCATCGTATGAGCAGCTCCAACAGTTACTAACTCATGGCGAGTCTCGGCTCACCGTTCATCTTACCTCCCCCCGCCCCCTCTGCCCACTGCCTTCTTTTGATGAGATCAGGCGTGTTTAGGGTGTTATGGCCGTAGACCCCTGCCTCATTTTGAAGCATCACTTCTTCTGTAAATACTTTAGTGTGTCCCCATTTTACTTAGAAAGAGCTAAGTTTATTTTCCCCATATTGTTGGATATTAGGTTGTTTCTACTTTTCATCATTTGAAATAACACTGCAGTGACATATTTGTGCACGAAGGTCCGCCCCCCGCCCCCTTCACATATGAGAAGCTGCTCTTCTAGTGGGAGAACTCTAAAAGTGAAATCACCGGGGCGAAGGGTATGAGGGTTTTCAGATCCTTGTATCTGACAGCACATTCCCTGGTGTGTCCTGTAGGCTGACTTTGCCATTGAGGCCTTGGCCAAGGCCACCTATGAGCGGATGTTCCGCTGGCTGGTGCTGCGCATCAACAAGGCTCTGGACAAGACCAAGAGGCAGGGAGCCTCCTTCATCGGGATCCTGGACATCGCGGGCTTCGAGATCTTCGATGTGAGCCTCGCCCTCGTTACCCACCCCGCCTCCTCCTTGGCCTCTTGGCTGCCTTCTCCTTGGTTAAGAACCCTGCTTCCCGTGGTCCCACACCAGTCTGAGTTGGCCATCTCCTCTGCATAAAGACTTTGGCTGGGTGTGGTGTTTTTTTTTTTAAGGAAATAAAAAGACAGGGTCTTGCTTTGTCACTCAGGCTGGAGTGCAGTGGTGCAGTGGTAGCTCATTGCAGCCTTGACCTCCTGGGGTTAAGCAATCCTCCCACCTCAGCCCCTCCTGATAGCTGCTGGAATTGTAGGCACACACGCACTCCCAGCTAAGTTTTAAATTTTTTTGTAGAGATAGGGTCTCACTGCGTGGCCCAGGCTCAGTGAGATGTGTTTTAAGCTAAACAAAAGTGCTTATTTTCAACCAGAAATGCTGGAGAGAATGAGACCTTTTGTTTACTTATTTTTTTGAGGCAGGGTCTTGCTCTGTCACCCAGGCCTCAGTGCAGTGGTGTGAACATGGCTCACTGCAGCTTCGCCCTCCCGGGCATAAACCGTCCTCCCACCTCAGTTTCCTGAGTAGCTGGGACTACAGGCATGTGCCACCACACTTGGCTAATTTTTGTATTTTTTCTGTAGGGTTGGGGTTTTGCCGTGTTGTTCAGGCTGGGAGAATGGGACCTTTTAGGTCACATTTTTGGAGGCTTCCTGGGCAGGTGATTCCTGTTTATTCTTCCAGCAGATATTTCCTGAGCATTGGGATAAGACATCTCCCTTGCCCATGAAGACTTTGAGGTCTAGTAGGGAAACCGACACTTATAGTAGATTAGGGGTTCTTAACCTGGAGTCCATGGTAGGTTTGAGAGGAGCCATGAGCTACGATGAGAAAATTATATCTTTATTTTTTACTACCCTCTCATTGAAATCATGTATTTTTTCCAGTTGTAAATTGAACAAACTATACAAACCGCAGCTGTATTAGCAGTGCTTGTGATCTGGCACCAGTAGAAAGCACATGCTTTCATATCACATTCTGGTTGTTGCAGAGATTTGGTAGTGTCATTGATGCATTGATCGCTACCTCAAAATTTTGGAAGTTATTAAGCCCATGGCTAGTTCTTATTAATAAGGAAGCACAGAGGCTGGGTGTGGTGGTTCACGCCTGTAATCCCAGCACTTTGGAAGGCTGAGGCAAGAGAATTGTTTGAAGCCAGGAGTTCGAGACCAGCATGGGCAACAAAGCAAGGCCTCATCTCTTCAATAAAAAAATAGAAAGGCCTGGTGCAGTGGCTCACGCCTGTAGTCCCAGCACTTTGAGAGGCTGAGGCAGAAGAAGAATTGCTTGAGCTCAGGGGTTCAAGACCAGCCTGAGCAACATGGTGAAACCTCGTCTCTACAAAAAATACAAATGTTAACCAGGCATGGTGGTGCATGCCTGTGGTCCCAGCTACTAGGGAGGCTAAGATGGGAGGACCACTTGAGTCCAGGAGATGGAGGCTGCAGTGAGCTGAGACTGCACCATTGCACTCCAGCCTGGGTGACAGAATGAGACTCTGTCTCAAGAAATAAAAATAAGAAACAAGGAAGCACAGTGTATTACTCAATCACAATATTTTGATTATTGTATTTCAACATAACTACTTTCTTTGTAATCTACTGGATGCAATTTAAAGCATTATTCTGAAAAGGCTTTGCCAGACTGCCAGAGGTCCCTGGCTCCAAAGAGTAAATGTTGCCCACTGCTGGGGGGATAAAGGGAAGGGCCAGGATCATCCAAGCTCTGAAGGTAGCACCATGGAGGTGCCTAAGGAGACCCTCCTTGTGTCCCTTCCCTGCTCTTCTTCTCAAGGGGTTTGTGTCTGGGCCTCTTCGTGCAGGTTTCGTGTCTCTCTAATGTTGTTTTCTCTCCTTGCAGCTGAACTCCTTTGAGCAGCTGTGCATCAATTACACTAACGAGAAGCTGCAGCAGCTCTTCAACCACACCATGTTCATCCTGGAGCAGGAGGAGTACCAGCGAGAGGGCATCGAGTGGAACTTCATCGACTTCGGCCTTGACCTGCAGCCCTGCATTGACCTCATTGAGAAGCCAGTGAGTACCAGGCTTGCTTTGACCTCAGACCTGCCTTTGGCTTTTCCTTTCTGGGCACTCGTATCTCCCCTCAGCTCGGTATTGGTGGTGAAGGTGTCTGACTCCCCTTCCTTGTGGTGTCACCTGGAGGACAAAGCCCCGAGCCTGAGGTCTGGTGCCTAGGAGACCTGCCTCCATTAGAGGAGGAGATGCTCTGTGCTGTAGCTGCGGGCTAGGCTTCCCCCAGCTGCTGGACCAGGTGTGGATGTGGTTGGGGCCCTAGCATCCTGTTTTCAGTCCCAGAAGACCACCCAGCATCCACCTGAAGACTGGGCTGAATAAATATTTCTTTGTCTTAAAGAAACAGCCGTGCATCTATGTAGTAAGGTCCTATCGTAGGGTCCTTTCACTGTAGCATGGAATTGTGCAGACCCTGGGCGGTGAGTGCTCTCCCCAGGTGCACACGTAGCAAAGCTCAGCTTATCCCCCCATAAACCAGCATGGCCCCAGTGCTTTTATCACCAGCATTAGCTGTGTGAAGATGGAAAGAGGAACCTTTTCCAATGAGTTCATGTTTAAACCTCTTGCCAGGTGGAGGTTGGGTCACCTGTTTGTGTTTTAGGCTTGATGGGGGGTGTGATCTGTAATGAAGCCTGAGCTGTTTCTGTTTCTGGGTTTCCTTTTTTTTTTTTTTTTTTGACAGAATTTTGCTCTTGTTGCCCAGGCTGGAGTGCAATGGCACGATGTCGGCTCACCACAACCTCTGCCTCCGGAGGTTCAAGTGATTCTCCTGCCTCAGCCTCCCAAGTAGCTGGGATTACAGGCACATGCCACCACGCCCAGCTAGTTTTATATTTTTACTAGAGACAGGGTTTCGCCATGTTGATCAGAATGGTCTTGAACTCCCAACCTCAGGTGATCCACCTGCCTCAGTCTCCTAAAGTGCTGCGATTAGAGGCATGAGCCACCACACCTGGCTCTGGCATTCCTTTTGATTATGGTTAATTAATCAGAAGGCCTAGGACAAAGTTTGTTCAGTTTGAAACAATTTCCTTTTTTTTTTTTGAGACAGAGTTTTGCTCTTGTCTCCCAGGCTAGAGTGCAGTGGCGCGATTTCGGCTCACCACAACTTCTGCCTCCTGGGTTCAAGTGATTCTCCTGCCTCAGCCTCCTGAGTAGCTGGGATTATAGGATTATTTTTGTATTATTAGTAGAGATCGGGTTTCACCATGTTGGCCATGCTGGTCTCGAACTCCTGACCTCAGGTGATGAGCCCACCTCGGCTTCCCCAAGTTCTGGGATTACAGGTGTGAGCCACTGCACCCAGCCAACAGTTTACTTTTGTAATGAGCTTTTTTCTTTAATCAGTTGAATTTTCCAAGTAAGAAGAACCCACTGGGCTTCAAGTTTTGTTAGACAGCCTCTCTGCAGTGTCCAAATCTGCTTTCTTGTCTTGTAAACTCAGTGTGCAGAAGGCTGCTGGGTCCCTGGGACTTTCTTCCTCAAGGGGCACCGCCTATGTATCCCATCTCATCAGAGACATGCAGACACAAAGCCTGTGGGGTGGTATCTCCCGTGGCAGGATCACAGGGTGCTTATTAAGGGCGGCCTCCTGGGCAGAGCTCAGTACACTGTGAAGTCACGCTCTGGCCCCGCGAGTCAGTGGATCTGCACTTTTCATCAAGCCCACCAGGGGTTTCAGTAACTCTGGGGAACCACCATGTTGGATGCTTTGGTAAAGGTCTCTCAGCTGCAACCTGAGCCCCTGAGGTTTCTTTATAAACTAGAACTCCTCAACTGAGTGCTTTGCTCCCCCTGGGGAGCACGTTGCCCACCCTCTGTGGGATTCAGGGGATGCTCATACCCAGGCTTTGGCTTCTTGAAGGGTATGGTGCGCTTCCCAGGGCGTGCTCACCAGTGCTGATGCTGTGCTTCCTCCAGGCAGGACCCCCTGGCATCCTGGCCCTGCTGGATGAGGAGTGCTGGTTCCCCAAAGCCACCGACAAGAGCTTCGTGGAGAAGGTGGTGCAGGAGCAGGGCACCCACCCTAAGTTCCAGAAGCCCAAGCAGCTGAAGGACAAAGCCGATTTCTGCATCATCCACTACGCCGGCAAGGTGAGGAGCCCTCATGGGGAGGCGCCGGCCAGACCTTCGCAGGAGGGATGGAGTCGAGGCTCTCTTGGCTCCAGAGCCAGGCAGCTCCTGGGGGTGCGGGGGTGTGAGCTGAGTGCAGTTCTTGCACAGTGACTCACCCAGTCATGTGGCCGCATCAGCATTTACATAGCTTGCAGAGCCCCTTCACCTGGTGGGTGCTGTTGGAAGCCCACAACACTCCACCACAGTGCCCAGGCTGGTTGTCATCATGCCATCTTCTTTATTGTTGGGCCTGTCTGCGAGGTGCAGAGATTTGGCTAAAGGCATCTGTGCAGAGTTTAAATACAGCTCTGCCACTCATCGGCTGTTTGACTTCAGGTCAGTTACTTAGCCTCTCTAATCCTTGGTTTCCTCATCTAGAAAATGAGAATGACCACCTACCATACAATTATGTGGATTAAATGAGCTCTTGAGGCCCAACACCTGGCACGGGTCCGTGCCCCAGGGCAGGGCTCCTCAGCTTCGGCATTACTGGTAGTGCGGGCTGGGTCATTCTTTACTTCGGGGCTCTCCTGTGCATACTAGGATTTTTTTTTTTTTTTTTTTTTGAGACGGAGTTTCACTTTTGTTGCCCAGGCTGGAGTGCAGTGGCATGATCTTGGCTCACTGCAACCTCCACCTCCCGGGTTCAAGCTATTCTCCTACCTCAGCCTCCCGAGTAGCTGGGATTACAGGCATGCGCCACCACGCCCAGCTAATTTTTTGTATTTTTAGTAGAGACGGGGTTTCTCCATGTTGGTCAGGCTTGTCTAGAACTCCAAACCTCAGGTGATCCGCCCGCCTCAGCCTCCTGCTAGGATGTTTCGTAGCATCCCTAGCTGCTACCCACTAGAGTTAGGAGCACCCTCCTTTGTCGTGACAACCCAAAATGTCTCTAGACATCGCCAAACGTGTCCTAGTTTGGGGGGCGGGGAATTGCCACTGCTGTGGGTGACAGCTGCTGTTGCCAAGTCTGCCACAGTCAGTAAGTGTCGGACTCGCCCTCAACACTTAACTGGCAGACATCTTCCCAGTCCACATGTGACTGGGGCTGAGACCCCACATGGTCCATAGAGGTGCATAGACAAAAACTAGTTTTTCTCAGCACATTGTGTGCTTCTTGCACAAAGACCCTAACAATTAATTGCTGTGGCCCAAACATGTGAGATTTTAGGCAGGGGCTGCACCATGTCCTTGTTGGTGGCGACTGGCGAGGAGATCTGGGAGTTTCACAGCTCTGTTCCCAAGCCACGTGGAGTCCAGGCCCAATTCTAGCAAGCAGCTCCCCACCGCTGGCCTCTTCTGCTTAGCTGGTTCCTGAGGCTGCGGATGCAACGGTCTTCAATTACCCATGTAAAAAATAATAAAGCCAAAAAAACAATTTACACCATTACCCAAGGAATGTTTCCTGAGCCTCCTTTCTACTCTCACCTTTGGGAAAAGCACGTGCTCATCAGCGCAGAGGCTTCCAGAAGGGCTTTTGCTGTGGGATTATTTGTAATGCTGGTGATTAGGAACACCCTAGAACCCACAAAGGGGCCTGCACAATGGCGTCAGCTGCGTTGCATCTTTCCTTGGGCTGTGCTGTGGCAGCTAACAGGACAAGGGTGTAGGCCTGGATGGGAGGCTTGCTGAGACTCTGAACCTGGAGAAAGGAAAGTGGCATCACCCACCTCATGATGGACAGCGGCGCACACTCGCCTCCATACTAAGGGTGTTAGGGAGGGGGAGGCGCAGGCTGCCTGCTGCTCTCTGGATATTGTTCTAGGACCTTTTGCAATGCATATGTCATGCTGTATTACTTGTTTTGTTAAGTATATATTTTAGGGGAGCACAAGGGCTCATGCCTGTAATCCCAACACTTTGGGAGGCCAAGGTGAGAGGACAGATTGAGCCCAGGAGTTTGAGACCAGACTGGGCAACATAGTGAGACTCTATCTCTATTTAAAATGAGAAAAATGTAATGTCTTTCTAGAAGTCTCTCTGAACTCTCTGGTTTAGGAGGCTGCCCAATTAAAAAAATATATTAAAAACATATATATGTATTTCCGAAAAGACGAAATTGACAAAGAAAAAACAAAAGTTACTTGTCTTATGACTAAAACGAAATAGTAACATTTTGCGGTCCTTCCAGGATTTTTTTTCTTTGTTCATATCACCTAAAAATTAAAAAAAGCTGGAACCTAGCCCGGTACCGTGGCCACCATGCCGTGACCGGAACCAGGATCCCGTTATAGGTCATGCCTTGCTTTGAGGCGTTCGCTCTGCGCGAGACACACAGAGAACGTCGTGATGCCCTGCGTCCCTCATCCTCTCACTTCCTTCCTAGGGTGGAAATGCTGGGTCGGAGGGTGTTCACGCTTTCCAACTTTTCCAGGCGTGGGGTCGGCCTGTGCTTGGGAGAGCCTGTGAGCCCTGGTGTCCCCAGCGCAGCTCGTGACTCGGGCCTCTCTGACCCTGCCAGGTGGATTACAAAGCTGACGAGTGGCTGATGAAGAACATGGACCCACTGAACGACAACATTGCCACGCTCCTCCACCAGTCCTCTGACAAGTTCGTCTCGGAGCTGTGGAAGGATGGTACGCCCTTTGCCCTTCGCCCCTGCCTCCTCTTGGCTGTGGCCGGTCCTCTTCCCACCTCCACAGTGGGCTGAGCCACCAAACCAGGGGTACGGGTCTCCTCCGACATAGGCCGGGTAGTCTCCACCCTCTGTAGCGCCCACGAGAGAGGCCTCCTTGGCCTGAAACAGGAGGCTGCCCTCAAGCACACACCGTGGCCGGGTCCTCCCGGGCAGAGCGCTTTCCGCGTGTGGGAAATTCCAAGGCGGCCCCGAGCCTCCCGCCTAGGCTCCCAGCCCCCGCGCCAGGTCGAATTCCCGCCTTCTTCTCCTTGGTAGGCTGGTTGCTTTGAGTGGTTCTTTTTAATTCTTTCTGTTGGTTTCTCCTTTTCCTTTGCCTGGGTTTTGCTTTAACCTCTCTGTTGCAGAGATGCAGAGCACTCAGAGAGCCTATTTCTATCATCGCTTTCCTATTCTCCACCTAGAACCAGGTGACTGGCCGCCCGAGTGGTGTCTCTTGTGTGTGGCGCATCCAGAGCTGTGCAAGAAACGCTTCTGCCTGGGTTTCCTCGCCCTCCTCGGCTTTTCCTGCCTGCTTACACCCCTGTTCCCTGATCTGCCCCTGGGCTCCTGGGCAGACTCCGCGCATGTGCCTTCCGCTGGCCTCTAGTAGCAAGCTGGGCAAATGAGGGGCTATGTCTGGAATTTGGGGATGTCACATTAAAATCTTAAAACACTGCAATCCCAGCACTTTGGGAGGCTCGCTTGAGTCCAGGAGTTTGAGACCATTCTGGGCAACATAGGGAGATTCCTATCTCTACAACAAATTAGAAAAAAAAAACTCCGCTGGGTGTGATGGTGCCTGCCTGCAGTCCCAGCTGCTCAGGAGGCTGAGGCGGGAGGATCACTTGAGCACACGAGGTCCAGACTGCAGTGGGCTGTGATCGCGCCACTGTACTCCAGCCTGGGTGACAGAGTGAGAACCTGCCTCAAAAAAATCAACCTTAAAACAGCAAAAATGGTTTAAAAATGTGTATCCTCCTTAGAGCTCCGTCCCTAAAGGCAGCATCTTACTGCTTGAATGGCTGCGGGTGTCTTGGCATGAGCTTCAGGTATGCACACTGTGTGTGTCTGTGCACCTGAGAACTGAAGTGGCATCTGTGTGTCCATTCCACAGTCACTCAGCAAGGCCTGCTCCATCTGGGTGGGGCCCTCTGGGGGCAGGACCCACTCTGCTAAAAGGGTCAGTTATGCTGAGGCCACATTAACCTTTCTCTGGACAACCTGAGTGGCTTTTGCAAGTTACCACTCCCAGGAAAGCCTGTAGTAGCCAGGAATATCGGCCCTTGGGGTGGTGCGTAAGGTCAAAGATGCCTCCCTTTTCTTTTTTTTTTTGAGACTGAGTTTTGCTCTTGTCACCCAAGCTGGAGTGCAGTGGCACAATCTCAGCCTACTGCAACCTCTGCTTCCTGGGTTCAAGCGATTCTCCTGCCTCAACCTCCCAAGTAGCTGGGATTACAGGCTCGTGCCACCATGCCCAGCTAATTTTTGTGGTTTGGGTAGAGATGCAGTTTCGCTGTGTTGGTCTGGCTGGTCTCGAACTCCTGACTTCAGGTGATCCACCTGCCTCAGCCTTCCAAAGTGCTGGGATTTACAGGCATGAGCCACTGCACCCGACCACTTCCCATTTTAATTGATTGGTTTGTAGATTCCATCCATACTCTTGGCTTCTCTCTTAAGCAAGGATCCTTTCTGAGCAAGGATCCTTTTTGCTGCCTTCAAATAAATAATAGGAATCTGGCCATCAAGGAATATGAAACAGGCCTTGTCAATATTCTTAACTTTTACATCCAGTAATGGAAGGCTTCAAATTTAACATTAGCTCTTGCTTAAACTGATCTCAGATCACTAGCCACTTTGGTTTGGCTTGTTTGTTTGCTTTGTTTTTTTACCTTGGAGGATGCAGTTTGTTTCATTGCTGCTGGGCATGAGTTCCAGTGCTGGGAGCTGCTTCCCTTGAGGGTCGGTTTAGATGAGAAAGACCTGTGCACTAGGAGACAAAACCAAATACGAGGGTGCGAAGAGATCTCTACACCTCGGAGTCTTTACGGTCAAGAGCGGTTCTTTGGAGCTCTCTTTTCTTGAGATTATCTTTGTAGATATAGAGGGGACCCTGCCGAGTTCTGCAGACAGTGGCAGGGTGGCTCCAAGCTCCGCCTCCTGACTCCCAGCCCAGTGCTCTTACCACAGGGTCAGTGGGAATTCAAGATACTGATTTTTTTTTCTCCCAACTGACCATAGGACTGCAGGATTCCGTAAGCCAGGTTTTAACACCTCCTTAGAGCCAGCCTAGTGGAATTCTCACTATTCCAAAATCCATTACAAGCTTCATTGAGTCTTTTTGGAAATAGGAGCTCCCAGAGCAGCTGAAGATAGATGATAGGAAGGAGAGGTGGTCATGGCAGACCCATGGCCCCGAGAGACAAGCCCAGTGCTGTTGCAGCCCCCTTGGCTTCCCGCTGTGTGTGGGGATGACCTTAGGTCCCTATGTAGGCTCCAAGCGGAAAGGGTCCCGTTGTTCCATTCTGTCTCCTCTTTTCCTGTCTGATGTCTGCCTGTCTCTCCTCCTCCCTCCGCCCCCTACTGGAACTGTGGGGCATTCACGTGTTCTCTGTGGCCTCCACAGTGGACCGCATCATCGGCCTAGACCAGGTGGCTGGCATGTCAGAGACGGCGCTGCCCGGGGCCTTCAAGACGCGGAAGGGCATGTTCCGCACCGTGGGGCAGCTGTACAAGGAGCAGCTGGCCAAGCTGATGGCCACGCTGAGGAACACCAACCCCAACTTCGTCCGCTGCATCATCCCCAACCACGAGAAAAAGGTGTGGCTGCCTGGTGGGGTGGCCCGGGCAGGGCACTGTGGTGGTGTGGGGTGCTCAGTCCTTGTCTATCTCCCCGGCAAAAGCACCCCTTCAGCCCCCCAGCATGCATAGAGCCCTCAGCTGTGTCTCTGCAGGGTAGACCTTGGCTCGCTTAGGAGATACGCTACATTCATAGCCTGCTCTTCCTCTTGGTGACACTGGCTTGCTGGAGCTTCTCCCAGACCTGGATCCTTTGACTTAATAGTCAGAACCTGTGGGCTGCAGCGACTCCCTCTCTCCAACTCTTGCCCTGTCAAGGTCACAGGAGTTGCCCGACCTTTCTCCGACTGTCCTCGGCACAGAAGCCAGACCACATGTGTGCATTTTCTTCCTAGGCCGGCAAGCTGGACCCGCATCTCGTGCTGGACCAGCTACGCTGCAATGGCGTTCTTGAGGGCATCCGCATCTGCCGCCAGGGCTTCCCCAACAGGGTGGTCTTCCAGGAGTTTCGGCAGAGGTAAGCCAGCGCCTGGAGCCCACTTCTCCTGGGCCCAGCTGTGCATGCAGTGAGTCCCAGAGCTGGGCTGCTCCCTGGCACGGACCTGTCGAGAAGGAGCTACGTCCTCCATCCACGTAGAACTGAGTCTGGCCAGCTTTTCCCCACTTCCTTCTCTCTTCCACCCTTTGCATGAGAGGAGACATCCCATTTTAATACCGAAATCCAGCTCACCGTCACCATGTTGACTTTTGCTCCTAGTAAGTGTAGGCCCTGGTGCTGTTTGCACCAGGTAGAGGAGCTATGAAAAGAAATGCAAAAGAATCAGCCAGACACCTAATGTAGATGACGGGGTGATGGATGCAGCAAACCACCATGGCGCGTGTATGCCTCTGTAACAAACCGGCACGTTCTGCACATGTACCCCAGAACTTAAACTATAATAATCATATAAAAAAATCAGCCAGAGAGTGGGATATTACAGGAACTTTGTGGAAATGAAAGTCAAAGGCGGTGTGACACCTCCCTCTTTCTCTAATGACTGTGCTGAGTATCAGTGGCTATCAGGATGCAGCCTTTTATTTATTTTTTGGGCCATCCCTATTTATTAGCAGCTCCCTGCAGCGTCCCAGGGAAGCTGTGTGAGTGTGGCTGTCCCTGGGTGACAGATGACGATCCCAGGCAATTAGCAGTGAGTGAGCCCAACCTGAAGCACACCCTTGAGTGATTAAAACAGTCCTACATGAGTTTCCATTCACTTTCCGAAAAACGCCAAGCTTTCCTTGTGTCTTTCAGCCTAAGAAAAGAGCAGGGCGGGGATTTGCCTGTGTCTTCTTTCCTTAGGAGAGTTTGTTTAAAGAATTCTATGTCTTCTGCACTGTAAAAATGATTTTCGCCTCTCGCCTGTATTCGAGGCACGTGGAATTGAGGCAGTGGGTAAAATGACCAGGCTTCTCTTACCTTCCTTAGATACGAGATCCTGACCCCAAACTCCATTCCCAAGGGCTTCATGGACGGGAAACAGGCGTGCGTGCTCATGGTGAGTTGAGCTGCAGTCCTGCCTCTCTGGAAGGATGTCCCCTTGGCTGGGGAGTGCCTGCATGGCCAGGGCCCACCTTGCTGTCTCAGCACCGTGTGGTGGATGGGTGCCCAGGCTGTGTCCCTTCCAATGCTCCAGGTCTGACTCTGCCAGGCATCCTATGCAGCAGCCCTTTGGCCTCAGATAGCCAGGGATGGCGTTTGATACCAGGGTGGTGTGGAGGAGACGGAAATGGTGGGCATAGCCGGGCTCTGATGTGGGATCACGGCCTCTTCCATTTGGGGGACATTCTCCTGCTTTCTTGCTCACGGGCTTGACTCCACGCCCAGTGTGGTGAGCAGGGTAGCTCACAGCCAGGGCAGCAGGCCTGCTGCGCCATGATCTGGGCTTCCCCCTCCCCGGCTCCCTACTCCCAGCCCTAGCGCAGTGCTCTCAGTTCTGGTTGAATGAAGGCCCTGCAGTGACTCAGAGCCAACCCTGGTCCGTTTTTCCCCTTCCAAGCATCCTGTTGTTTCTGGCGTGTCGAGGGTCAGCAGCCGCTACCTTTGGCCTCATTTTACTTCACCTTCTTTCTGAAGAATCAGAAAGCATTGGCTGCAGAGTGGGGTGCTGGCGGGAGGAAAAGGGAAGGAAAAATTCAACACCCACTATGTGTAAAGCCTGCATTCAGTCACAGGGAGATTGGGGACAGGAAGAAGGAGGGAGAGGAGATGGCTTTCTGCTCTCCAGATGCTCATCAGCCAGTGGGAAGAAGGATGAAGGGCGCGCCTCCAGCTGCATCTGGGCTGCCCCTTCATGGAGCCAGGTAAATGGCTTACTCCTCCTACCTAGATCAAAGCCTTGGAGCTTGACAGCAACCTGTACCGCATCGGCCAGAGCAAAGTCTTCTTCCGCGCTGGTGTGCTGGCCCACTTGGAGGAGGAGCGGGACCTGAAGATCACCGACGTCATCATAGGGTTCCAGGCCTGCTGCAGGGGCTACCTGGCCAGGAAGTGAGTCCCGGGAGATACTCCTGCCCCACATGGCCAGGCCTTGCCACTCCCTTCTGTTGCCAAAGAGCACACAGCAAGCCGTGGTCTAGGACATTGCACTGCAGCCAGTCACATGCCTGTTGGGGAGGCCCACATGGCTCTTTCTGCCCCTTCTCCTGGATTTCTACCTCTGAGGAATAGAATTGGGCAATTCTTTCTTTCTTTCTTTCTTTTTCTTTCTTTCTTTTTTTTGAGATGGAGCCTCACTCTGTTGCCCAGGCTAGAGTGCAGTGGCGTAATCTTAGTTCCCTGCAACCTCCACCTTCCAGGTGCAAGCGATTCCCCTGCCTCAACCTCCTTAGTAGCTGAGGTTACAGGTGCGTGCCACCACAGCTGACTAATTTTTGTATTTTTAGTAGAGACAGGATTTCACCATGTTGACCAGTTTCGAACTCCTGACCTCAGGTGATCTGGCCACCTCAGCCTCCCAAAGTGGGCTTAAAGGCCTGAGCCACCGTGCCCGGCTGAATCAGGCATTTCTGATTGAGGTTTAGAGTGATGCGTGGGAAGAGGGTGGCTCTACTTGGATTTGCGTGCCTGAAAGGTCCTGCTTGTCAGGACTCCTCACCGTGTCACCCTTGTGGGGACAGCACCCAGAGCTTGCCTGTCACTAAAGGACCCTGTGGTTCCAGGGGAACAGGCCATCCTTAAGTCCAGAGCGACTCCCTGGGGAGTGAGGGCTCCCCTGCTACAGGACAGTGGGTGTGGGCACTGCATACTCATCCCCTTGTGTTGTGGGATGAGGGTCCCAGCCGGAGCACCGGGCTCTGGGAGACGGAGCCTGAGTGTGTGGCATTTGCACAGGTGGGGCCTTGTTTATCCAGAAGCCCTCCAGCTGACACCTGCAGCCCACCTTTGCAGAACATCAGCTCCTAACGTTCTCCCACCAAACAAAAGCTCAGATAGGGGACAGCACGAAGGGTGGGAAACTGAAGTCCAAAGTTGCCTGGGGCCAATCGGCTTCAAGACCAGGAGTCACGCTCAGTCTGCCCACTGAGTAGGATCTGTGGTTACCTCACACGGGCCTTCATCTCCATGGACTCCTCTGTGGAGGGGTAGTCTGGTGACGTAGGTCCCCCACCCCACTGTAAGATTAGTGCCTCTTGGGTCACACAGCCTGTACGTGGGAGGAACATATCTCAACCCCAAGGCCAGGCCCTCTCCCTGAATTTCTTTCTTGAGGTGCCCCAGGCAGGGGTAGAGACCCCCCAGAAAAGCCTTGAGGACAAGGCCAGGACTGTTAGGGCGGGTCTGCTGTCCACTGCCCCGTGGTGCTGACCATGTTCCTCACCCCACAGAGCGTTTGCCAAGCGGCAGCAGCAGCTGACGGCCATGAAGGTTCTGCAGCGGAACTGCGCTGCCTACCTCAAGCTGCGGAACTGGCAGTGGTGGCGGCTCTTCACTAAGGTGAGTGCTAGGAGGGCCTCTGGAGTAGCTGGGACTACAGGTGCACACCACCACACGCTCCTGGCTAATTGTTGTAGTGTTTGCTGTTGTTTGTTTTTTTTGGGGATAGAGTCTCACTCTGTCACTCAGGCTGGAATGCAATGGCATGCTCTCAGCTCACTGCAGCCTCCGCCTCCTGGGTTCAAACGATTCTCCTACTTCAGCCTCGAGTGGCTGGGATTACAGGCACACGCCACCACGCCTGGCTGATTTTTGTATTTTTCGTAGAGACAGGATTTCACCACGTTGGTGCAGCTGGTCTCGAACTCCTGACCTTGTGATCCACCCGTCTTGGCCTCCTAAAGTGCTGGGATTACAGACCTGAGCCACTGTGCCTGGCAATTTTAGTATTTTTTTATAGAGGTGCAGTCTCACTATGTTGCCCACATTGGTCACAAACTTCTGCGCTCCAGCAGTCCTCCCACCTCGGCCTCCCAAAGTGCTGGAATTAGAGGCATGAGCCACTATGCCTGGGCCTTTCTGATTTTTAGTAGAGACAAGATAGTGATAGGTCTTACTATCTTGCCCAGGCTGGCCTTAAAAAAAAAATCCCTTTATTTTTAAACTTGTCTAGGCTGCTTTTGTGTATAATACATAATTTATGGTAATTGTGAAAAGCCAGCTAACAAATAAAAATGAAATAAAGACTCATCCCAGAGCCCTTCACCCTAAACCAACAGCATCTGCTACTTTAGTGTTTATTCTCTCACTCTTTCTCACTGCCTATAAAACCTCAGCTATGTAAACCGTATACATTCTTGCATAACTGAGTTTGACTCATATAAACAGTGCTGTAGTTTGCACATTTCATTTACGATTCCTTCATAAGCACCATTTTTTTAGAGGTATTGTACTATTCCCTAGGGGACACATCATTATCTGGGTACTTTTTTAGAGACGGGTCCTTGCTAGTTTTCTTGCTATTATAAACAGTGCTGAGGTGAATAGCTTCATGCACATGCAGGGTTAGTTTCCCTGGAATGTAGTTGGCGGCGGGTCAGAGGTCCATGGTACGGAATGCCAAATCGATTTCCAGGAAGGCTGTGCCCGCTTGCAGCTGCCCCCACCGCGTGTCTTCTTGCCCCTCACTGTCATGTTTCAGAGGTGAGGGAGCAGCCTCACACCTGTTGGCAGAGGCAGGCATCTTCCAGCCAAGCATGTCTCTACTTCCATCTCCTTTCCCAGGTCAAGCCACTGCTGCAGGTGAGCCGGCAGGAGGAGGAGATGATGGCCAAGGAGGAGGAGCTGGTGAAGGTGCGAGAGAAGCAGCTGGCTGCGGAGAACAGGCTCACGGAGATGGAGACCCTGCAGTCTCAGGTGGGTGTCTGCAGGCTCTGTCCAGGGTGCCCCGCCGCCTGCCTAGTACTGCTACCTCCCGGCCATCGGTAGGCATGGCAGGCTGGCAGCTTCGATTACTATAGGAGTTTATTACAACTGCATTTCCTGTTACTGTAGGAACAGTGATCAGTCTCTCTGCAGACCCCATTTGGGGTTATGTGATGTAGGGAGGCCACCTAATATGATGGAAAGCTCACCAGTGTTGGGGTCAAGCCTCAGCTCTACCACATGACCTGAGCCCATTTCCCGGGACCTTGGTGTGGCGCTCAAGGGGTAGTGAAAAGTGAAAGACAGGATGTCTGGAAAGTACGTGGAAGCTTCAGAGCTCCCAGATGAAAGCTACTCTTGTCTGCATGTTCCTTTCCCGCTAGGATCCAGAGCCACAGTGTCTGTCCTAGAGGATGGAGTGTCTTGAGGATGTTGCGAGGGAGCTTGTGTTTTCCACTTGTTTGCAGCTCATGGCAGAGAAATTGCAGCTGCAGGAGCAGCTCCAGGCAGAAACCGAGCTGTGTGCTGAGGCTGAGGAGCTCCGGGCCCGCCTGACTGCCAAGAAGCAGGAGCTAGAAGAGATCTGCCATGACCTGGAAGCCAGGGTGGAGGAGGAGGAGGAGCGCTGCCAGCACCTGCAGGCGGAAAAGAAGAAGATGCAGCAGAACATCCAGGTGCCCACCTGCTGTCCGGGGAGGGGCGGGGCCTGAGGGGCAGGGCGGGGCAGAGGAGCAGGGACCAGGACCTGGGAGAACATGGAATCAGGGTCGTCCGAGGAGGCCAGCTCCTCACGCTGTCCGCTTGGGGCGCTCAGTGAGGGGTGTTCTCTTTGGGCTGGTGGTTTGTGACGTGTACATCTAAGATCTCCATGAGCACTGCCTGGGCCAGCATTGAGGCCAGTTTGATTTCCCTGCCATCAGCCCTGGCCCGGGCTAGTCGGAGGTGCGCAGGACCAGCAGCTCCGCCTCCTGCCTGCTCCATGGGTGGGAGCTTGCTCCAGGAAACCCTTCAGAACATGGCACCGGGGTTCTGGCCCCTTGTCCCAGTTTGAAATCTGGAATGCTGCACCTAGGGCTTGGGCCCCGCCTCAGCTGTGGCCCTGGGCTCATGGATCTGGCCATCCTCACCTTGGCGTGGCCCTGACCTTTGGACCTTGCTGCTTTTGCCTTGGCCGTGCCCTTGGGCTTGCTGTCCTCACCGTGTCTCTGGCCCTGGCAGGAGCTGGAGGAGCAGCTGGAGGAGGAGGAGAGCGCCCGGCAGAAGCTGCAGCTGGAGAAGGTGACCACCGAGGCGAAGCTGAAGAAGCTGGAGGAGGAGCAGATCATCGTGGAGGACCAGAACTGCAAGCTGGCCAAGGTGAGGCCTGTGGCCACACCTGCTGCCACTCCATGGGGGCGGGGGCGGGAGAGTGTGGTCGCCCTGCAGGGCTCTAGCCCCCCACTGCTGCTTCCTGTCTCTTCTGCCTGCAGCATGGGGGCTTCTACTTAGCTGCAGGTGCTCCCTGAAGGTCTCATGGGCCTTAGTGGAGAGATTTTTCTCATAAATTGACGGGGCCCTGAGGAAGGGTTTGTCCTTTCCCCTCTGGAAAGCTCTTCTTTGCCAGCTGTGAGACCCGAACCTTTGTAAAGGTGGCCGTGTGTGCAGCATTGCAGGTGTTGATCACTGTGGGGTTGGGGGCACCTTGGTGACTCTGTGTTGAGATGTGGGGTACTCTTCCTCCACTCTCCCTGGGCGGCAGCTGTTCCTCCTGAGAACGAGTTATGTCCCTGTCAGTGTCTGCCCAGGGAATAGATGGCAGTGGGGGAACGAGTTAGAGGAGAAAGCAGAAGGCAGCCTCCCCACCTTTTGGGGCTCCTGTCTTCTCACCGAAGTGTGGGGAGGCTGAGGTGGCAGGACGCCCACCCGGGACTGGGATGAGGGGACTGAGATGCTTGTGCCGAGCTGTGGCACCTGGACAGGGGTTTGTGGGGGCCACACAGGGCAGAAAGCAAGGAGAGCAGCCCGGGGCACTGCGGGGCTGAGGAACGGGGAGGCTGTGGTGCACCTGGCAGGTGAGAGTGGGACACGGAGAAGGTGGCCTGGTGGCGCAGGTGAGCGCCGTGTGGCAGCTTCTTGAAGGCATGGAGCCATCTATCCCTGCTGACACTGGTTGTCACCTGGAAGCCTTTCTCACCGAAGCCCATGGGGCAGGGGAAGGGCCTGGGCACCCACATTTTCTGATTCTGAGGAAGCATACCTCGCTGTTACAGGGGAGCTGGTGACCTTTCCAAATCACCCTTTGATCCAGGAAATCCTAATGAATTTGATCAGGTGTCTAAAGCCCTCTCCATTCAGCCCAGAATTTCCTGGCGAGTCACGCTTTGAGGAGAGCTAAAGTGTTCTGTGCTCTGCCAACGCTAAACGCTGACCTACTCCCCTCTCCCCAGGAAAAGAAACTGCTGGAAGACAGAATAGCTGAGTTCACCACCAACCTCATGGAAGAGGAAGAGAAATCTAAGAGCCTCGCCAAGCTCAAGAACAAGCATGAGGCAATGATCACTGACTTGGAAGGTGAGGGAGTGATGGGCAGGGGGCTGCTGGGCAGGGGCTGGCCTGTGACCGGAACACCGAGGTGTCCTCAGCTCACGGGGGAGCCTGGGCCACACTGCAGCACTGGCTTCCAGGCCCCTGTTGCTCTGTGGCTAGAGGCTCCCCAGCATGAAACGTATTAGGAGGAGAGCCTTGGCGTTCCTATTGTCATGCACCATGGGTTTCGGGAGCTTCTGAGACTTGCAAGGAGGCTCTGGTTTTGACTTACAGGACTCACTAGCTCTGTCACTGACTAGTTGGCTCAGCTTATACCTTTTACTTAAGCTCCATGAGCTTTAGTTTTACCTGAAAAGGGGATACAGTGCTAGGGTGTCTGTGAGAATTTCATTAAATACATGTGAGCATGTGTGTACCGTAAAGTGCTAGACAGATGCTACGGGGACTCATTGCTTGACTTGGGGCAGGGTGACAAATCCTGCTTTGTCTCTCTGTGCCCTGGGAATCTGTGGCAGGAACAGGAGACTAGGTTAGAAGCACAGGTCTGTGGCTGTCTGAGGATCCCCGTCTCTGCCCTTTGAGAGGAGTGGACAGCTGGGGAAACAGAACCCAGACTATGGTGGGAACTCTGAGCTCACACCCAGGGGAGGGAGGCCAAAACCTGACCTCTGGGAGGATTTTCCCCAGCTTGGTTTTATTGCCCTGTCCAGCCCCATCACATCTGCAGGAGATGAGGTGAGTCAGTTCATCCACTGAAAAAGAGGTCCAGACACAGAGAGCTCTCTTCCCCCACAGATGGCCCCCTTACATGGGAGGGGCCCGGAAGACTCCGTCATCCAGGAGGTCTGGGGTAGCACCCACCAGATGGACAGACACGAAAGGTTGACACTGATAAGCACTAACACAGATACGGAGCTGTCAGAGCACACACACGCTGCTGCTGGAACTGCAGACTGGTAGACAACGTCATAGGGTGATCGAGCAGTCCTAGCAAGGTTGAAGCTGGGTGTGCCAGAGACCCGGCCATTTTGTCCGTCACTCTCAGCCGTGTGCACTGAGAGTGAGCAGGGTGCTCACAGCAGCGTTGTTTATCAGAGCGTGCGATGAACACAGCCCATGTCTGCCAGCTGCAGGAGGGGTACATAAATAAGTTGCAGTGTATGCACATCATGGAATGGTAGGCAAATGTCCATACAAATCTATTCCGGCAAAACTTCACAGGCTAAATCTCAAAATCATGAGATGGGGCGGCAAGGGCCCAGCAGGGAATAACCATTGCCGACCTTAGATGGGCCAGGCACTGTTGTCGGTGCTTTTTAAGATGTAACTCACTGGCGCCTCACAACAGCCTAATGAAGTAGGTCGTCGAAGAGGTATTGAAAGTAGCTTTCCTAAGTGACATCACAGAGTTATAAAGCTAGACACTGAGCCCTGACTCTGCGCTTCCAACTGTGGAATTCACACAGGGCAGTTCCATTACATAAGTTCAGATTCACACAAAATTGAACATATTTTTTAGAGATACACACATGGTACAGCCTTCAAGGGAAACCAGGAAATTATGAAGCTTTAGGAGAGTACTTAGGTACTTAACTCCTGGCAGGGAAGGACAAGGGGTGAGGTGGAGAGCGACACGCCAGGGGCTGGCAGTTCGCAATGACGTCCGTCCTCTTCCTGCATCTAGGAGTTGGGTGCAAGTGTCTGTGTATTTGTGATGCCTTGAGCCTCACACACTTTTCATAACGAGGACTCAGTATTTCATATAAGTAATTAACATGGAGACAGAAGAGCCCAAGGCACTGAGGGCTGTGTGGGCTCCCCGATCCTTGCAGAGCGCCTCCGCAGGGAGGAGAAGCAGCGGCAGGAGCTAGAGAAGACACGCCGGAAGCTGGAGGGAGACTCCACGGACCTCAGCGACCAGATCGCCG
Source organism: Plecturocebus donacophilus (assembly GCA_004027715.1). Taxonomy (NCBI): domain Eukaryota; kingdom Metazoa; phylum Chordata; class Mammalia; order Primates; family Pitheciidae; genus Plecturocebus; species Plecturocebus donacophilus. The sequence continues at coordinate 3,089 of PVKP010008292.1, read as the reverse complement.
AGCTCCAGGCGCAGATTGCGGAGCTCAAGATGCAGCTGGCCAAGAAAGAAGAGGAGCTCCAGGCTGCCCTGGCCAGGTGAGGCCCCAACCTGCCCACCGAGGCCAGATGGCCGGGACAGCCCTTTCTGCTTGCTGCCAGCCCTGGTTCTCTGCACCAGTGAGCTGTGAGCATTCTTTCCCCTGTTTTCTTAGAAGTGCCATGTATTTCATTTATTTCATAGCAAAATGGTTCTTGTGCATTCAGGGCATGGTGACGGACCTCATTTGTCTTTAATTTTTATAATTTGAAAAAAGTCATCCACAGCTCTATAACCCACCGACAATAGTCCTTTCCTTTCTTAATTTCTTTCCTTTTTTTTTTTTGAGACGGAGTCTCGCTCTGTCATCAGGCTGGAGTGCAATGGCACTCTCTTGGCCCAATGCAACCTCCACCTCCCGGGTTCAAGCTATTCTCCTGCCTCAGCCTCCTGAGTAGTTGGGATTACAGGTGCGCACCACCACTCCCAGCTAATTTTTGTATTTTTAGTAGAGACGGGGTTTCACCATGTTAGCCAGATGGTCTCAATCTCCTGACCTCGTGATCTGCCCATGTTGGCCTCCCAAAGTGCTGGGATTACAGGTGTGAGCCACCGTACCCGGTCCCTTAATTTCTGATTGTTCTAATTGGTAAACCTATGTTGCTCCGTCATAACCATCTAAACTTCATAGCACATTCATATTTTTATTTAGTTGCAGTCATTCTTTGGTGTAGCATTTTATTTCCTTTTCTTCCCATTTAATAAATCATTTGAATTTTAAAAATATTTGAAGCAGTGAATCTTACTTTGGAAATGGAAATGATTCCTCTATGAGGTTTTCTTGTTCTGAGTGGTATTGCCCTTAAATCTGGTTGCCTCAGTTGTTGTTTTTGCTGAGAGTGATCCTAAGTGCTATGATTGTGACCGCCAGAGGCAGCTTTGGCTGCTGCATAGCTCTCAGGCCTGTCCTACAAACGCAGCTCCTTGGAGGTGAAACTGGCCTCATACTGATATTGTTGGTTGCTTTGGCAGAGTGGAAGAAGAAGCTGCCCAGAAGAATATGGCCCTAAAGAAGATCCGGGAGCTAGAATCTCAGATCTCTGAACTCCAGGAAGACCTGGAGTCTGAGCGTGCTTCCAGGAATAAAGCTGAGAAGCAGAAACGGGACCTTGGGGAAGAGCTAGAGGCGCTGAAAACAGAGTTGGAGGACACGCTGGATTCCACGGCTGCCCAGCAGGAGCTCAGGTGTGCCTGGGGCCAAGTCCCTGTGGATGGGGAGGGCAGCTGGGGAGGCCTTGGCTTGGAGGCATAGACCCCGGGCCTTTGCACACACACACCGTGGCCTTGTTAAGCATCAGCAGGCATGGAAGCTGCTGGTTCCTCAGCGGTTTCTCTCTATAGAGTAGAAAGCCTGTTGAAGAACCTGGCTCAAACCTGGGGTTGAGGCAAGGGTGGGCTTTAAAGCTGAAAGGCTACAGAGGCCTCTCACAATGCGTCTTTGAGCCTGGGCCATGGGATGGATGGCCAGGAGGGGCTGATGGGTAGAAAAGCTGCCTGGAGTGCCTGTGCTCTGGCCAGGCCTGTCTGGTCAGGGAATAGCCTCAGGGACAGCTCGCTCCAGCGCTCCCGGACTCCACTCTGAGGGGATCTCTCTGTCCAGGTCGAAACGTGAGCAGGAGGTGAACATCCTGAAGAAGACCCTGGAGGAGGAGGCCAAGACCCACGAAGCCCAGATCCAGGAGATGAGGCAGAAGCACTCACAGGCCGTGGAGGAGCTGGCGGAGCAGCTGGAGCAGACGAAGCGGGTGCGGAGCCTCCCTGAGACCATTGTAGGAAGGCGGGGCCCCGTGCTGGGCAGAGCGCCCCCAAGACTGCCAGGGGAAGGCGGGGTCCCCCGTGCTGGTGCAGAGCACACCCCTGAGACCACTGCGGGAAGGCAGGGTCCCCGTGCTGGTGCAGAGTGCCCCCCAGACTGCCAGGGGAAGGCAGGGTCCCTTGTGCTGGTGCAGAGCGCCCCCGAGACTGCGAGGGAAAGGTGGGGTCCCCCGTGCTGTTGCAGAACGTCCCCGAGACTGCTAGGGGAAGGCGGGGTCCCCCATGCTGGGCAGAGCCCTCCCCCTCCGAGACTGCCAGGGGAAGGCGAGGTCCCCTGTGCTGAGTCCCCAGTCTCCAAACCAGTCCTGCAGAGCAGTTGACTGAGTCCAACCCCACTGTCTGGTTCTGAGGCCAGTTTCCCCTTCTTAGGGGCTGTGTGACTTGTGCCTCAGTTTCCCTGTTCATAAGGGAGGATTATGACAGGTCTGTCCCATGTGGTTATGTGAGGGTGAAAACATTACACTGTCACTTTGAACATCAAACTTCAGAGAGGCTTTATTGGAAATCTAACTACAAACAATTATAGTTCCTCTCGTTGCGTTACAAATATTGCTAAGATCAGAAGGCTGGGCAGGGATTAATTTAGAGATGGGGAAGCTGAGGTACTCGGCAGTGAAGACAGGAGCCAAGTGTCACTCACCAGCTAAGAGAATAGGACAGGACAGATGAGGCCTGAGCCCTCTTGAGTCCAGGACTTGCTGTCACACCGTCGTCGGGGCTGCAGGAGCTGCGATGTCTGGCTCTAGGGTCCAGTGATGAGAGGCCAGCCAGCCTTGTGTCAGGAGACACCCCACTCACGTCTTTGCTTTCCTCCCCATCAGGTGAAAGCCAACCTCGAGAAGGCAAAGCAGACCCTGGAGAACGAGCGGGGGGAGCTGGCCAACGAGGTCAAGGTGCTGCTGCAGGGCAAAGGGGACTCGGAGCACAAGCGCAAGAAGGTGGAGGCGCAGCTGCAGGAGCTGCAGGTCAAGTTCAGCGAGGGGGAGCGCGTGCGCACGGAGCTGGCCGACAAGGTCACCAAGCTGCAGGTGAGGGCTCCGCCGGGACCCCGGTGCAGGCGGGGGGCCCCGGCAGCAGTCGTGGCCCGGACCCCCGGGTGCACACGTGCTCTGTCTGTCTCTCTCTACTCAAACTGGCTCCTGAGGGAGGCCCTCACGGTTCAGCTTGCGACTCATGTCCAGCTTTACCTAAAGGAGC